>ML103269.1:18038-69345 GCA_003697995.1 Taxidea taxus jeffersonii
TCTTCAAACACACATGGGTAGGTGGGGGTGGTGGTGGTGACAGCATTCCTGGTAGGAATTATAGAGTTTGGCGAAGAGTAAGAACAGAATGTGTTTGTGATGCATCAAGACAGGCACATCAGGGCCACAGCTTGTTGGGTCTTGGACATTCCTTGATGCCCCCAGGGCACAGCCATTGTTTCTCAGTGGGAAGTCAATGTGGAAATTGCACTACCTGGGGCTCATGGCACTGCTCAGATCTATAGAGACAAGCTCTTTGTGGGGGGCGGGTCTGGCCTCTGCATTTGTAACAAGTGTCTAGGTGGGTCAGAAGAAGGAAGTCAGGAAGTGTAGAGATTAGTATCATGGGCTCTGGATTGGGACTGTAGGGTTCAAACTCAGACCCCAGGATACAGAGGCAATGTAATTTTGGTGTCTCAGTTCCCCTGTATGCATTGCAGATCATGACAGCATCAACTTCACTGACTTGTAATAAGGATTAAATCAAGTAAATGAGGTAGGTACTTCAAACAATGCCCAGAGAGTGCTCTGCAGCTGCAGGCTCCAGCTACCTGGATAATAGTGGTAGGTACAAGGCAGGAACCTGTACTTTCAGTGTCTGGTCAGATCTCAATTCATGTCTGAACGGAGGACAAGAGTAAAACATATTCAGCAACACCCCTGGCCCAATCATGCCATGAGCATTTATTTTTGCAGCCAGCCCTGGCATTATTCTCTCTATATTTGTTTAGTTAATTAACTGAGAGATAGAGAAAGAGAGAGAGCACATGAGCAAGCAGAGGAGGGGCAGAGGAAAAGGGGGGAGAGGGAATCTCAAGCAGCCTCCATGCATAGTGCAGAGCCCGATTCAGGGCTCAATCTCATGACCCTGAGATCATGACCTGAGCCGAAATCAAGAGTTGGACACTTAACCAGCTGAACCACCCAGGGGCCCCAGCCCTGGTTGTTCTAGGTGCTGGGTGTTCCAAAAGGAACACATTGCTCTGCCCTTGAGATGCTCATGGGTTCACAGATATGGAAATGGATATTCAGGTGCAGTGTGTTAAGTGTGACATAAGGGGCGGTGTCTGGGCACACCAGTCTTGGAGAGGCAAGGAAGGCTTCCTAGTGGAGGTGATGTCAAAGTGAGATAAGGGGGATGAGTGGAAGTTATCCAGGGAAAGGGGGCTGAATGCCAGGTACAGGGGATGCTTCTGTAATAGCACATATCCTGGACCACGAGTGACTCAGAGTGGGGTATGTGCATAAGAGGTAGGGCTGTCAGGGTTTATGGCTTGAAAGATGAGCAAGATCAGCTGGTTGGGTTGAGTTGGGTTACCCGATGTCTTCAATTCTGTTTAGCTCTGTGCATCCTTACCACAGAAGTCTCTCTCTCTCTCTCTCTCTCTCTTTTCCCCTTTGCTCAAATAAACTGCTGGTTACCAGATGGGAGGTGGATGGGGGATAGAGGAAATAGGTGATGGAGATTTAGGAACGCCCTTGTGATGAGCACCGGGTGATGTATGGAAGTGCTGAATCACCATATTATACACCTGAAACTAATATTACACTGTATGTTAACTAACTGGAATTTAAATAAAAACTTTTTTAAAAAGTCACCTTGTGTGTCATTGAATAACATTCCACCTGGGTTATTCAATCAGCACACTGTTTTGGTGCTCAGAGTATGAAAGGTCCCAGAGGTCCAAATCCCTGCCAGAGGAAACATGTGATCCCCTTCAAATGGTGAAGTGGTAAATAATTTGGGGTCCTTGTTTCAAAACTACCATATGGAGATTCAGGGAAGACTTCCTGGAGGTGATGGCATGGGCTAAGTCTGGAAAGGTGAATAGAAATGAACAGAGAGAGAGAAGGAAGAAGAACATGGCATTTGGGGGCCAGCACATGTAGAAATCAGGAGACAGGAAGGCTCAGGACTAGTTCAAAGGACTCTAATTATGGCTCAAGAGGAGAAAATGTGTCCTGGCAGGAGCCATGGGAGATGAGGCAGGAGAGGGAGGGAAAGCTAAGGATTTGGAAATTTATCCTGAATGGAGAACTAATGACAAGTTTTAAGCAGAGGGATAAGGTGATCTGTGAATTCACTAGGATGCTGTTGGCTGCAAGTGGCAAAGCACACGACTCAAGTGGCTTTAGCAATGGGACGCTATTATTTTCCCATAGGAAGGTAATACTAGGGTAGGTGTAACAACTCAGCAATGTCATCGGGAGCCAAGGCCCTTTCTATCTCAGTGCCTCTGGAGAATCATTCCTCATGATTGCAAACTGGCTGCTCTGGCACCAGGCATCATGGCTTTGTACAGCATCCAATGTAGGTAGTAAGGATGCATATGTCTAAACTAGTGGCTTTCATTGGGAGCAATTTGGCAATGTCTGGGGGCATTTTTGGTTAGCATAACTGGGAGGAAGCTACTGACATCTAGAAGGTGGAGGCCAGGGATGCTGCCAAAGAGAGCAGACTCCCATGAAAGAAAATTAGCCAAATGGCAAGAGCACCAAGGTTGAGAAACCCTGGTCTAAATTGATAGGGTGCCTTTGGTCTGTATGAGGAGGTGAAGTTGCCTCCCCTTACTGAACATTGGGAGCTTGGAGCCCAGAGATCTGGTTTCATGGCTCAGCTGCTAATGTATCTTAGACACTGCTAGATATGCAAATGTACAATCAAGCTTCAATCACATGAAGTTCTAGATAGACTGAAATGTAAGGAATGAAAGCATAAAACCTGGACACCAGAAGTAGCTATCAGATGGATGGGGAAAGACTTACTTATATGTTTACCTCTATTGCATAAAATCATAAATATCCTCAGGACAGGCCATTCGAGAAGGGCATTATTATCTGTCACACACTGAATTGATTTGCAGGACATAGCTTTTTTTCTCCCTGATACATCTTTAGTTACTGGACTTTCCACTCCAGTGTTGTATTAAATGTAATGTCTTTGTTTCCTTTCTGTTTTTCAAAGCAGAGAAAGTTGGCTTGACCTGTCATGATGGGGCCAGCGATGGTGAGGAGTGGAGAAGGGGCTGGATTTTGAAGGCAGGTATCACCCATATACAAGAAATATACCTTGTCTACCATCAACGCAGACCCTGACATGTTTCTGATACTTCCGTTGGAGGTTTCTGGTTTGACCTAGTTCTTTTAGAAATGCAATGCTGACCTGATACCTTTTCCCTAAACTGCTTCCTTTTCCTGTTTCTCGTTTACCATGGTGTCCTACACTAGTCTTGTTTTTGAAAATGAGCTCTGCTGATTAGGTGTGGGTATAAGTGTACTATGGGCACGTGTGGGTTCATGTGTTCATGTGTGTGGAGATTCATATATGTTTCCATGTCAACACAAGTTAGCTGACAAAGCTCTGGGATCCTTCAGTAATGAAGATACGCCTCTCATTCCAGCACACCCTTATTACGAGATCAATGGCTGAAAAGAGTATAATAAAAGTAGCAAACCAACTTCCTGTGCCTGAAAATCTTCACCAAGGGAGTTATTGGAAAAGAAATAGCATACTTAAAAATAACTCAAAGGGGCGCCTGGGTGGCTCAGTGGGTTAAAGCCTCTGCCTTTGGCTCGGGTCATGATCCCGGGGTCCTGGGATTGAGCCCCACATCGGGCTCTCTGCTCGGCGGGGAGCCTGCTCCCCCCCCCCCCGCCTGCCTCTCTGCCTACTTGTGATCTCTGTCTGTCAAATAAATAAATAAAATCTTTAAAAAAAATAACTCAAAGATCAAAGAAGTCTCAAGGGAAATAAAAAAGAACACACTGGATGGAATAAAAATGAGTCAGTAATGGAGCACTGAGAGAGACATTTATAGCACTAACTGCTTGCACTGGAAAAGAGAGACTCTCACATAAATAATCTAAGCTATTTTAAGATCCTGGAAAAAGAATAGGAAAAATATACTCAAAGTAAATAGAAGGAAGAAAAAAAATAAAGAGCAGAATTAATAACTTTGAAAAAACATAAAAACAACTGAGAAATGAAACAGAAGGGTTTGTTCTTTGAGAAGTTCAATAAAAGTGATACTTCTTTAGAAAAACTGACCAAAAAAAAAAAAAAAAAGAAAGAAAGAAAGAAAAAAAAGAAAGGCACAATGTCTAATATCAGAAATGAACAGACATCACAAGATAGTAATCAGATCCTGGAAACAACTCCACAACTTAGATGAAGCAGGTTGGTTTCATAGCGCAGGCTACCATAGCTCACCGAATATGAAACAAATAACTTGAATAACCCTATAGCTATTAAGGAAATTGAAATTACCACTTAAAAACTCCTAGAAATAAATTTCCAGGTCCAGATAATTTGAAGGGCGAATTCTTCCAAATGTGTAAAGAATGAACACTAATTTTACATAATCCCCACCAGAAAATAGAAGAGGACATTTCTCAATTCATTTTGTGTGATCAGTATTACCCTGATACCAAAACTGGATGAAAATAGTACAAAATATACATAAATATAACTATACACCAATATTCCTCACAAATATAAGTGAAAAAAATCTTTAAATATTAACAAACAGAATATGGAGTTTATTCCAGAGATGGAAGGTTGGATCAACACTCAAAGTCAATTAGTGTAATTCACTATATGAAAAGGCTAAAGAAGAAAAATCATGTGATCCTAACAACTGATACCGTGAACGAATTTGAGAAAATTCAACACCTATTCATGATAAAGCTCTCAGAAAACTAGGGATGGATAACCTTTCTTGAGTTGATAAAGAATGTCTACAACAAATACCAGTGGCTAACACCACATGAATGGTAAAGGACTAAATACTTTGAATGAGATTGGGAATGGAAAGGTGTCTGCTTTCACTACACTTAATATAATACTGGAAGCCCTAGGCAGTACAATAGGGCAAGAAAAGAAAATAAAAGGCATACAGATTGGAAAGGAAGAAAGAAAACTGTGCTCATTTTGCAGATGGCATGATGGTCTGCATGGAAAATGCCAAAGAATATCCTAAAGCAAAACAAGACTGAAACAAGCCCTAAGATAATAAAGGAGTTTAGGAAAGTTTCATGATATGAGGTCAACATATAAAAATTATTTGTATCTTTATACACTAACAATAAACACAACAAAAGCAAAATTAAAGTACAATATCATTTACAATCTCTCTCTTGAGAAAGAAATATTTGCACCTAAATCAACAAAACATGTACAGAAGTTGTATCCTAATAATTACAAAATGTGGATGAAATCAAACAAAGGAGACTTAGATAAATGAAGTGACATACCATGTTCATGTGGTGGAAGATTCACCACAGGAAAAATGTCAATTCTCTCTAAAATGATATAGTTACAAGGCAATTCCTATCAAAATTCCCTAAGATTTTTTTTGTAGGCATACACAGGCTTATTCTAAAGTGGATATGGAAAGCAAAGGAAGTCGAATGGCTCAAACATTTTGAAGAAGAATGAAATGGGGAAAAAATCCCATTTTATGTCAGGATTTATTATGCAGCTAGAATAATCGAGACTGTGTTCTACTGGCAGAATGGTGGACACAAAGCCTAATGGGAAACCCAGAAATAGCCCCCCACAAGGATGGCCAGTTGATTTTTGACAAATGAGTAAAAGGAATTCATCTTTTCAACAAATGGTGCTGGAGAAATTGGATATTCATAGGGGAAAAAGAAAGGAGAGAAAAGAAAAGGAAAAGAAACGAAAAGAAAAGAAAGAAAGAACCCTCAATCTAAATGTTGGACCTTACACAAAAGTTAACTCAAAATATATCGTGGACATACATATATATGTAAAATTATAAAAACACAAGAGATGGTTTTGGGACCTACATCTTGGTGAAGAGCTCTCAGACATAACACCAAAGTGTAATAAGCATAAGACACATAAACGAGACTTCATGAAAATGAAAAATGTTTGCTCTGCAAAGGACCCTGTTAAGATAAGCCCCAGACTGGGAGAAAATACTTGCAAACCACATCTGAGCCAAAGGATTCTGAATATATGCATTTAGAATATATATAGGATCCTCAACAGTCAGCAGTAAAAAAAATCCCAAACAATTCAGTTAAAAATTGGTTAAGGCCTTGAAGAGACATCTCACCGAAGAGGGTGTACAGAGAGCAAACAATGGCACAAAGAGACAAGACACTCTGAGAGTGAGTGCCTGCTGAAATCTCCCTCCACCTGGTCCTGGCCCTGCTCCCCACTCACGGACTTGGACAGAAAGGTTCATAGCTGCTTTCTTCATTATACCCTCAAACTGGAAACAACAAGATGTCCGTCAACTAGTGAATGGACCAGCAGATTGTGGTAGAGTCATAGGACAGGATAGTGGTTAGCAACGAGAAGGAACAAGCTGCTAATACATGCAACAATATTCGTGTCTCTCACGGATGGTATGCTGAGTATCACAAAAGAGGACATATTCTGAACAAAACAAGGGAAACTCTGGGAAATACAAAACTAATCTACAGTGATAGAAATTCTGGTAAAGACTATGCTAATTTACACTCCCAGAATGCAAATTGGTGGGGGTCTCAGGTGGGTGATTTTCTGGGCAGGTGGGACATTACAAGGGCACTTTTTGGGGGGGCATTGGGAATATTTCATATCTTGACTGGTGGTGGTGTTTCCTATCTTCCACTGGTGTACATGTGTGGAAATGTCCGCTTAATGTGAGTACATTTTATCATATGTGAATTATAGATCTCTGTGAAGTTGATTAAAGAAACAAAACAGAAAAACAAACAGAACCCCCAGATGCTTCACACATCTGAACCCTGGGCTTCGCAGAGAAGGGCTTCTCTTCTTGATGGGCTCCAGGTACTACTCAGTCAAGTAGGAAGAGCCTTAGTGAGGGGTTAGGACCCCCAGATCTTCATGCTGGTTCTAGTTGTAACTGTGGACGACCCACTGGACTTTCTGAGTCCCAGTTCCCTCCTCTGCTGTGAGTCCTTCCCTGGGCTGGTGTAAGCCACAAATACTCGCAAGTACATACAGTCCCTGGTGAAGCACTAGCCATCTGTCTGGAAGTCTTATCAGTTCTCAGATGGAAGCTTCCCTTTGGGTAGCCCTTTGAATTCAAGTCTGGAATGGCTCTAGGAATACTAGATTTCAATAGCAATCAGGTATATGCAAATGTAAGCTACAGACGTCATTTTTTTACCCATGTATTTGGCAAAAATTAGTTCGTAATATCAAAGGCTGATGGGAAGGGAGAACGTGAGGACCCTTGAGGCAAGGCTGGTGGGAATGTGAACCCACATAGCACTAGGAGGACCAGCTGGGAGGAGTTAGGGCTGCAAATACCCTCTGATACCCCAGTGTCACTCTGGGGGTCCTCATCCAGAGAAAATCTGCCACCTGCCATAAGGAGACAGGTAGGGAGATGGATGGTTGATGGATGTTTGATGACAAAGATTGGAGAGAAACTAGGGGTCTGTCACTAGGGAGTGGATATATAAAATGCCAGTCCGTGGACATCGATTAAGGCAAAGCAGCAACCGGAAAAAGGTTTATAACAGCTACATGGCTGTAGTTCGAAAAATATAGTACTCATGGCTGAGTAGAAAAAAGTATTCTAGATTATATTTATGGCACAGTGTCATTCAGGTAAACTAAATGCATGCACACTGGGGTTTTTAAGAATATAAATATATATCCCATTTTTCAGGCATGATCTTGAGGACTGGTCAGATCCAGAACTGGGAACACATCTTCAGAGTCGGTGGTTTTCAATCTGGGCTACACCGAATCACTGGGGGAGTTTGGAAATGCTGATGTCTGAGCTTCACAGCCAGAGATTTCAGGTTGATTGGCCTGGAGTGTGGGCCTGGACCACCAGGATTTTTTAAAAAGTCGCTTCCCCTCTCCATCTCTCCCTCCCCTGGAGGTGCAGCGAAGAATGAGAGCCACTGCCCAGGGGCTCAGATTTTGGAAGTAAAACAATTACTCCGATAATCCTGTAATATAAGCAAGTTTGGAAGACATTTAAGCCTACAGCTCCCACGGCTATAAAATAGAAAAGACACTTATCTTACAGAATCAACGGGTTAGGTGTGATGTTGGTCATTGGTTGTCACTTAGAGTCTCAACAAATGGTAAACACTATTTTTGGGGAAAAAAAGAGATCATTGAAATCATCAACATCAAAGTTAAAAAATAGAACTGCGAATCCTGGTAAGTTCACATATTTCCCTGGGAAGGAGGAAAGTGTCCATAGTGGTAAAAATTAGGGCTGGACCTCAGTGGTTCTCAATATCCCCACTGGTTCTCAATGTCTCCACTGCATCAGGAAGCTGGACTTCTTGGCAGTTACAGTTTGAAGATGCTAGAGAATTCACTGTTGGCCACTGCCCTCTATTGAAATAATACTGTCACTTCTGGGTAGAGGATACTCAAACTTGCCATGTAATTCCACTTGAACTTCAGCTCATCGGGGGAAGAGACTGAACTCTTTGTGAGCACTCACAGAAAATATTGACGCTTAAAGGAACTCTTATCATCAGAGTAGTTGGTATGTGGCGCTTTCTTACAACTGTTCTAGACATTTGACATATGTCAACCCTCACCTCAAACACAGCTCATCTCACTGCAAACACAAGAGGCAGGTACTATATGTTATATATAGACAAGGGACGAGAGGCACAGAGAGGTAGCTAACTTGCTGAAAATCACACAGCTGGGAAGCAGCCAAGCTGGCTCCAGGGTCTATTCCTACCCAGCTCCGCTCTTCTGCCTCTTGAGTGCCTCTGATTCCTCTGATCTGATCAGGGCAATTGTTCTCCATCCTCTATTGTTCTCCAAATATTCTTTTTCCCACTTAAAACACCCTCAAGTCTGTGCCCCACCCTTGGGAGGCTCCTCCCCTTCACAGCAAAATTCCTTGAAAGAATAGTCCGGCAGCTGGTCTGCCATGAGTTCTCACTTCCAAATTCCTCAGGAGTCTGGCCTTGCCCTGCTTCTCTGATTTCTATGAACTCTCCCCACATGCCCTCACTCACGTTCATGGTTCATAATCACAAATCAGACCAAGGTAATCCATGTGCTAGTTCATCATCCAAAGACATTTTCCCAGAAATTGAGACCCTGGCTAGATGTTATGGGAATCTCATGGTGCAGGAAGGGCGAAATGAATTCATGGCCTCTGCTGGATTCCCCTACCTTCACTCCCAAGGCACCTGCACCTCCAAACACATGGCTTCTCTGGGCATTTCCATGCACTTTCCCATTGTGTCCACCAGGAGGCAGTCTTTGCTTCTTATAGCCTCCATTCCTCCCTCTTCACAGGCCCAGTACACAACCCTGGCTATTTTGCAGTGGGTATGTGGATGGGTGTGAGCTGAGACACGCTTAAGTGCAAATTACACACCAGATGTTGAAGAGTTAGTACAAAAAAGAGAATGTAAAACATCCCACTAATAAATGTAGTAAACTGACTACATGTTGAAATGATATCTTAGATACATTAGATTAAAATTAATTTCACCTATTTATTTTTAGATTCTTAAAAAATGTGGCTACTGAAAAACTTAAAATTGCATCTGTGACTCATTTTATATTTTTATTGGACAGTCCTCGCTTAGAGGCTCCTTCCCAATGGCAAACTCTAGGTAGCCCTACAAAACACTAGGGCTCTAAGGAACCCAGTTTAAAAACCATTTGCTTGGCTCTACTCATGAAGAAATTGAGGCCCAGGCTGACCCACAACTTTTCCAAGATCATCCAAGTGATGGAATCTTGCATTTAGATTAGAAGCAGGGTGTCCTACACTCTGTTAATTATTCCTCTCTATCTTGCAGGTCCTTGAATGCCACATGGGGACACAGGCACAGTGGGCCTTTAAGGTCCTTTACTGTGAAATGTCACCACTTCAGGTTCTCTCCCTGGTTCCCTCCTGCATGTCTCCTGCACTCCAAGGGGCTGCTCTCTGCTGACTGAGCATTTTCCTGCTTCCTGCTAGGAACCCTACTCCCCTAGTCTATACTTTAGGGCTTTGACTGTCTCCTCTACACAGCTGACAGCCTGATTGGAGACCCCCAAAACAAGCTGTAATGGCTGAGCCCTCCTCGTTCTTCTGTCTGAACTCCCCTCTTGACTTGTCCAATCCCAGTCCTATCCAGTGGCCAGGATAGATCTGAAGGGGATACACCCAATCCAGCTGGAAGGGTGGGAAATGGTCAGCCAGAGGGCCACTGGCTGACCCCGTGACCACCATGCTGGGCCACTGTAGAGAGCTCACATAGCCCATCTGTCCTGCCTACAGAGGGGTGACTGGTGATCATATGGCCAGTGATTCACACAGGAACTGAAAATGCCCCTTGCTGTGGCGACTTCTCGAAAGCAGACACATGAATCAGCAGCAGGGAAATGGGGAGGTGAGCCCGGCCCCGAGTCACAGTTGAGGCACAAGCCTCCTCTCCCACAACCCAGCAGAGCTACAGCCTCGTGGGTCGGGGTAGCGGCATTTGTGGTAGGGGCTGAAGTCCAGAACACATGTGTGAATGTGTGTGTCTGCCCTGGTGAGAAGACAGCCCTGTCACTGGCTTGTGTCCTCCTTATCACAGACACCCTATGCAAGGGGGAACAAATACAGGAATCCTCGGCCAGGTCGAGTTGTCGTGTGGGTCCAGGCCCTAAGCATGGCCAAGGACGCTTGGCCAGGGTCACTGTGCTGTGCCTGCAACTTCCTCTCTCCTGGCTCTGGGGCCACAGAGAGAAGAGCTGAATCATGAAGTCGTAAGAGGACCCGTGCCATGTGGATCAGCAGTCACAAGATGACAGTTCTCCTGAGTTCTGCTGCAGCCCTAGCTGTGCCGCCTTGGGCTAGCCACTGGACATGTCAGTTTCTCAGCTGATGTTTATATTAATTATCTATCACTTTAAAAAAAATAACTCCCTCAAAACTTAGTGCCTTCAGCCACGAACACTGGTTAGCTTACACAATATCTGTGGCTCAGGAATTCGGTTGCCACTCAGCTGGGAAGTTTGGGCTCATGAGCTTTCATGGCATGAGGCCTGGATGTTCACTGGGACTGCAGTCACCTGAAGGCTTGACGGGGGCTGGAAGACTGGCCTTTAATATGGCTCATTCACAAGGCTGCCGGCAGGACCCCTTAGTTCCTGGCCATGCGATCTCTCCACAAGGCTGCCTGAGTGTCCTTCTGACAAGATGGCTGGCTTCTCCCAGAGCAAGCAATCTAAGACAATAAGACAGAGGCCATGCTATTCGTAGGACCTAGCCTGTGGAGTCAAGCCCTGTCAGTTCTGTACTATGCTATTTGTTACACCAGTCAACCCTATTCAAGGGTGCGAATACCACAGTGACCCACTGGGGGTCATCTTGAATGCTATAGTGGTATTAATAACATCCGCCCATGCCCATCTTACAGAGTCATTGTGAGGTTTGTTTGCTTACCCACTGCAAGGAAAACGATTAGCCAGAGGATGCATCTGCTAAGAGTCAGGGCAGCAGCTGCTGAAAACAGCTGTCAAAGGGGGCTATTGGGGCTGGACCCTGAGACCATTAGATGAAGCTCCGTGAGGAGCAAAAGGTGGGGGGTGCAACTGGGAAATTCGATAGTTCAGAGGCCTCCAGCCCTCTTTGTTGTCCCATATGAGAGTACAATTTGGGGACACTTGAGGAGAGTGTCTGGCAATGTCCTCATTGCATATGGGTGCTCACCAAAGGGAGGTTTTTTGTTTGTTTGTTTGTTTTTTAAATCCATTAGTGTTCTCTCTAACAAAAGCAGGTAGGCCAGTCTCAGGAATTCCAGGAGGGAGGCTAGGCCAGGATGGTGGTTGAATTGTGCCTTAGCCTTTAGTTCTGACACTTAGATGAGTTGGTATATTCTTTACGAACTACAATGGGCTGCATAAATGGGAAGGACCATTGTCACTACCTTTTGGCAAGACTCTGCTAGATCATTCCTCAAAGGATCTCTCCACCTAATTTCTTAAACAGCCATAAAAAGAAATTAGATGTCGTCAATGTTTTGCAACAATCGGAAACAACTTCTTGGAGTTGACCCTAAATCTTTTCTGGTTCACTAATGCCCACCCCTCCATTATGGATATTCTGGTTATTACTGCTGCATAATAAATTGCTCCAAAACACAGCAGTGTAGAACAACAGCTATTTGATTTTGCTCATGATTTTTTTTTTTTAATTTTGAAAAGGCTCATCTGGACCCTTCACCTGTGGGATTTCTCATGTGGTTGCGATATGATGTCAACTGAGGCTTCAGTCATCCGAAGGTCAGGTTGGGCTGGATGCCCAAGATGGCGGCATGCACACGGCTAGCAGCTGACACTGGCTGTGGGCTGGAAGTTCAGCTGAATGCCTACACATATCCTCTCCAGCATATTAGTCTCAGGGTTTTTTGGATTTCTTATATGGTACTAGATTTCTGCAGCTAGTGTTCTGAGAGAAGTGACATCCACATAGCCTTTTGGGAAGGTCATCAGGGTCACTTCTCCCACAGTTCATTAATGATACACTACCATGGCCCCCTGGGTATAAGTGAGCCATCAGGCTATCACAGATTTAAGGGGATGAGAACTAGACTCCATTTCCCGATGGAGGGAAGAGGGGCAGAGGGGCAAGGTCCCACTGCAAATGGGCATGTGGGATGGGACAAGTTACTGTGGCCATTTTTAGAAGGTATAATCTTCCACAAAGGGTGACAGTCATTTCCCATACTCAAAGGCCTGTATTGAGTACTGCACAACTTGTTTCATAGAGTCAAAGACTATTTAAAGCTGGATAGAGTCTTAAAGATTCTCTGGTTTAATCGCTTTATTTTTAGATGAGGAAAATTGAGGACTTGAGAGCTGAAGTGGCTCGCCCCAGACCCCATAGCTGGTTGGAGGGACAGCTGCACTGGGAATCCCAGTCTCCTAATCACCTGTGCTCCATCCTGCCCTTGGCAAACCCTGGTAGTTGTTGGCATCATTCCCCTTTCTTCTTCCTAACAGGAGAATGATTTTGCTCAGGTATCTTCTCTTCCCCAAGGGGAGCTCACCCTGTGGTGTTGCTCTGTCTGCACCCAAGGTCAGTATGGCAGGAGCTATTTGGCCACCAGGCTGCAAACAAAGCCACCATCCCAAGGGAGGCAGAGTCTAGAAAGTCACCAGAAAGCAGAGTTGCTGCTGTTGGATGAGGTCGGCCCCAGGCCTGCTCTGCTGAACTTCCCATCTCGTGAGTCAATAACCTCCTTATTGTTAAAGCCATTTTGTTCAGGTTCCGATTACTTGTAGTCAAGCGCATCCTAATTAAAATACTTCTATTTCTGGGATTAATGCTGACCTTAGAAGGGACATTTAAGGAGGTTTAGCTTAACACCCCAGGCTTAAGTTTCAGGTATGGCCAGTGTGTCCTGACCTGAACTTGGTTTCTGGTTACTGGGATTTCCTCTCACTCTCTGTGCCCAGTCTCTACCTCCAGTGGCTCAGTCCCTCCAGAATCCACTCTTATTACTCTGTTACTTTCAGTTCCTGCTCAGGGCTGGAGTCCTCTCCTCTTCCAAAATTTCACACCAGTGTCTACAATCCTATGACCCACTGTTATCTCAGGTGTCCTCCTACCTGTTGCCCATCTTCCTGGATTTGTGAGGATCACCGCTGTTGGGGTGTTCTGCATTGAGCTCTAAGTTCTGCCCCTCTTGGTACATGGCTGGCTGGACTCCATGTAGACCCTCAGTCCTGCCTGCTGGACTGGACTTCATCCCTGCACCTGCAGCTGTGCGGATGAGGACTGTCCCTCCCACAATTCCGTTTGTATCTTCATGGAAGCAGGGGTCTTTTGTAGATCTTCCTGGTAGACACTCTGGGGGAAAATCCTTGGTTTGGGAGGTACAACATCCCATATTTATATGTGCAGATACTTCACAGTGCACGAGGCACATGTTTTATCATATTTCATCCCCACTGGTTGGGAAGTCAGGTCACATGGGGATTTTGAAAGCAAAACAAGAAAATCCATTGATGTCATTTCTCACTAGGATACGTTTTGCTTGAAGTCTCTGCTTGTACCACCTCTTTGTGGCCCCAAATGATCCCTGCACTTGGAAGTATTGCCTATTTGCTAAAAAGAAGTTTGCGTTCAGGGCAGAATTCATTCTGAGGCTTGCTTTTATGGTAATCTTGGAGTTGGGATGAGGTTACAGGGTGGTAGGTGACTTTCAATTCCTTTAAATAACAACAGCTGTTGGTATTGACATAAGGAACTGCATGATTGTACATGACGAAACCGGCTTAGATCAGTTCTAACACTGGGAAGTAGAAGAAGCACATGCATTAATGAGCAGCAAGGAATTTGCTCAAGATTTCAGCGAGGTGAAGGAGGGACCAGGGAAACTTAACCTCACATGTATGTGTCCAGCAAGTCCCTTGAAATCTTCCTCTGGGCTACGGTGGCATGTCCTCTCTTCTTCCCTGGCCTTTGGCCCACAGTACCCAGCCCTACCCTCCTTCTTCCTCTTTCATGTTCTGGAAAAACTCCTTCCTTCTGCAGAAAATTTGCAGCTCAAAGTCTAGGCTAGAAGCTCCCTTTCTACCCTGTGCACGGTGAACTTCTCAAAGTAACTTTCATGCCAGCTTCGTAGTCTTTGCAATGACCTTGAAAATGCTGATCAGTGAAAAGGAAGGGTGATGATTCAAAGTTCTTGATAAAGACTGAAGCATCCTGAGTTCTAATCTCTCTGCATTTCCTTGTAGTGGTTCCGGGGTGTCAAGGATGGATAGAAGGCTGGCAGGCTTGGCCTGGTTCCCCATCTCTGCAGCCTCTTCCTTTCTGCAGCCGACATCACCCCCAAGTCCCCATCTGCCAGATTTCTAAGGAGGCTGCAGCCCAGACCATGAAGCTCACATCCTTGGAGCCCTTTGTGTGCTCTGGTTCTAACCGTGCTCCAGTTCTGGATGCCCGGTCTTGGACTCATTTCTTAGATCTTCTCTCTCCCCCAGGGAAGCTTGCTCATCCCCCAGACTTACCATGAATGGGCACTTCCTTGTCCCCAAGACCCTTCTCTTCATCTTTGGGGGTTGGATTCCTGCCCCAGACTCCAGCCCAGCTGGGACTCTGAGACTTGAAGGATGCCAGATCTTCCTGAATAAAGTTGATGGGCCTCTGTGCTCGCAAGGGTACCTCTCACTTCCCAGTTTGGTCACATACAACCATGAGGTTCCTCTGGTTAATATTAGCAGCCACCATTAATTGCAGGAGTCAAAGGCCAGCTCCTTCTCACACTCCAGGTTATCATAAATGCATGTCTCAGAGTGAATTCTTCCCTCCAAACAAACATTGATTAACAAGTAGGCACAAATCAATCACAACACCTCCTGTGGGCTTGATGAAATCCAAACTCTCCATTCTTTAGGGCGCTCCAATAAGATGGCGCATGAAAGAAAGTCTCACCTGAGGCAAATGTGGTAATTCTCTACTAGTGGCATTGGCCAGCCACCTGGTGAGACTCAGGTTTGCCCGCACCCTCCAGAATCAGCAGCTAGACGTGTAGGCCCTGGGCAACATTCCTAAGTGGGAAGGAGGAAAGTCTCACTAGATTCTAGCACCTTGCCCACATGTTTGTGGAGTTTCTCCATGCTTCACCAATGAGAAACCATCCCTCTATACATTATGCAGACTAGCAACACCTCTGGCACTGATCAGAAACACAGCTGAAGCACTGTGGGAGTCCTCTGGGCTTCCAATTAAACTCAAATTACCACCCCTGGAGTTGCCCTGGTTGGGACAACTGGCCTCCTCAAGGAGGTAGATGAAATGGCCCAGACTCACAATTGGATCACACTTTCGGTGCCGAAACATTTAAAAGTCAATTGCAGATTCCAGGGGCTCTATATTAATATTAATAAATAAACAGCCTTTCTGGCTTTATGAGATGCCATGCCATGGATTTCTACCCCTTGCAAAGTAAGTAGCCTGAATTATTTCTAAGCCTCCTCCTCCACCCCCCAACTCCCCCGACCAGGAATCTCACATGGACTCACCAACAGTGCCACTAACTAGGGCTCTGCATGCCCCACTTCACCTCCTTCCACTTCCAGACCCCTTTGCAACCCGCATGCATTGCTTGAAGTGCCTATGATGACAAGCACCCTTTCAGAGGCAAGCTGCTTCTTCCCCACTCCAACTCTTCCTGTGGCCAGTGACCACATGAACAAGTGACCAATCACAGGGGCCTCATCCTTTTGGCCAAAGTGCTTGGCCAGGAAAGGGCACTTGGTCTGCAAAGCCAATCAGGAGAGCTCCCGGTTGTCTCAGCCCAGTGATGAAGAAGATGGCCACCTGGCTGGGTTTCGGGTCTAGAGCTTCCTGCTCGGGGGACATTGGCTTTGTGGGGTCAGCTACCTTGTGAGAATGAATCCAGGTGGCAGAGAGAGAATCAGAGACATAGGTTGTGACAGACTGAAGGTTTGTGTCCTATCCACCGAATTCACATGTTGAAGTCCTGATGCCCAAGGTGACTGACATATTAGGAGGGAGAGCCTTTGGGAGGCAAGTAGGTTTGGATGAGGTCAAGAGGATGGGGCCCCAAGATGAGATTAGTGCCCTTACAGGAAGAGGAAGAGGAGAGCCCAGCGCTCACTCTCTCTGTGCCATCATGCACTCATGCAAAGCGGAGCTCCTCTGAGGGCAGGTGAGGAATTGGCTGTCTATAAGCCGGGAGGCAGGTCCTCACCCACAGTGAGTATGCCAGTGCTTTGATCTTGGAATTCCCGGCCTCCAGGGCTGTGAGAGACAAGATGCCAGCTGTTCAGAGTACCCAGCCTGTGGCACTTTGTCATAACATCCAAACAGACAGAGATGTACATGGAGAGAGGAAGTCCTCCCAACAGATGAATCTCTAAATCCAGTCCTCCCTGGGTCCAGCATCACTCTCTGTTTTGGTCATGCAGCCCACAGATTTCCTTTTTTGCTCATACTGGTTTGAGCTAAGTTTCTGATTAATTTGTCCACCATCACTAGTCAGCAGTTGCTTTACAACAAAACTTTCACTCTTTGTGGGAGCCCAGTGTTGCCAGGCCTCTGGCACTTGCTGTTGGGGACCATCTAGGCCCAAATAGAGACCCCAGTATTGCAGTGCAGTTGGCTTGTGGACGCGTGTCGGTAGATGCCCACTCTTGGAGTTCACAGGGTGGACACACTTCTGGGCTTGCCCACAACAAATTCATGCATATTGTAGAGCCATGAAGTCCTGATAAGCGATGTTGGTTTCTCTCTCTCTTTTTTTAAAAAATATTTTGTTTATTTATTTGACAGAGATCACAAGTAGGCAGAGAGGCGGACAGAGAGAGAGAGGAGGAAGCAGGCTCCCTGCTGAGCAGAGAGCCCAATGTGGGGCTCAATCCCAGGACCCTGGGATCATGACTGGAGCCGAAGGCAGAGGCTTTACCCACTGAGCCACCCAAGCGCCCCAGCGATGTTGGTTTCTTCTTTTCAGAAGTTGTATTGCTACATGAGGTATCACCCTGTCATCCTCTTCAGAAACCAATTCTGCCTCCTGGGAGAGATGTCCTCCCCCCAGGACCTGAGGCTGATTCTACTCCCTCAGCGCTACCCTACTCTCCTTTCCTGTGCATCCCCAGACCCCAGTGTGCACACCATGGCTAACCCATCTGTGATCTTCAAGACAGGCCTCAAACTGTGGAAGCTCAGTGAGGCCCGTGTGTTTGGTGCTCTCTGCCCATGTGAACACCCCAGCCTCACGTTTCTGCTACTGTTGCAGTACACGGCTGACTCACCCTGAGCTGTGGGCTCAGCAAGCAGGACCCTCTTGATCTGTATCTGTACTTTCCACACAGAGGAAGCCAGATAACATCATGTGTTAATGGTTTGTTTCTATCTCATTGATCAAGAGCTTGAAAGCAATAGATTCTGCTGCATCTTTTCTCCTTTGATTGATTAGGCCTGGGGGCCCCAGGACACCTGATGAAGAACCTAGGGTTTAGTTTTCCCATCTGTAGAATGGAACCACTATGACAACATTGCTTGGACCTCACCTCCAACAGGACTGAATATTCTGGACATGCAATAGACACTTCGGAGTGCCTCGGGGTCCTTGATAGAAGGGGGTTTCCTGAGAGGACAGCAGTGTTTGGTATCACAGGTGGTTTGGGGCCCATCCATGCTTTTGACATCTCTCATGACCTCATGGCTGCATGTGCAGTCCCTCTCCTCTTACTCCCAGGAAGAGGCTTACTCTCTCTCCTCTTACTCCCATCGCTGAGATGGTTTCTCCAGCTCCACATCCCAGAGGTGGGTGGTCTGCCTGGCAGACACTGGAGATGTCCCCTACTGTTCACTCTTTCTCACATGACCTAGTTCTGGGCTTTTAGCCAGACACATAACTGCCTAGCCTAGGATTAACACTTCTCAGCCTTCCCTGCACCTGCGTGTGGCCATGTGACCACATTTTGGCCAGTGATTCATACAAGTGAAAGTTATCTGTGTGACTTCCAGGCTGTGCTTTTAAAGGGAAGAGGCATGTCCTCTGGCTCATTTTTCCTTTCCCACCTGGCAGAAGGTGGAAACACCGTGGAAAGCCATCTTGGACAGTGCAGGTGAGGACAACACCAGAGTTGGCAGAGCAACAAGATAGAAAGAACCTGGACCCCTGACACCTTTGCAGAATAGAGCTACCCTACCAGCTTGTAAATGGAAAAAAAGTAAAGGTACATTTGTTTTAGCCATGTCATTGGGCTTTGGTTTGGGCAGCATAGCCACTGTTACATTTAGAAAATCATTATTGCCTTCAAGCTAGCTGCCACAACTGGGAAACCTATGGTTGGGCTCCCTTGGGTTGATACCCACCCTTGACCCCATCAGTGGTGACCTTTGCACAGAGAATAGTTTAGCACTGTTTCCTGGGGTAGGGACAGTGGAAAGAGCAGTTTCAGTCAGGAATGGATACATAGCACAGCAGGGCAGGCATCAAAACAAGAAACTTGTGTGGCATTAGTCATATGTTGCAAGGTGTCATGGATCATTTTCACTAGGCGAATAGAAAAGGACGTCAACTGGGCTTGTTTGCAAATCTCCCGTGTTCCCAGATAGCAAGCAGATGAAATGCAATCAGGATGGATATCCAGAAATACAGAACTAATGGCTCCAGTGGCTGGGGACATCAGCAATAGGAATTGGTGGCATTATCAACCAGACACAGTGGCCACCACATGTCTGCCTCTTTCTGTCCTATAATTCCATGTCTCCCCTCCTGGTGAGAGACTCTGATTGGGTTAGCAAATGCTGTCTCCTTGGTTTGGTCATTTCACTCTGTATCAGGTTGTGTCATGGGCCACTAGCAGTTCATGGTGGGGTGTCCACTCCTGGTCCCCTCGGTGGGTTCCCCCATCCAGCTGTCATCCCAGAACTGTTTTCTCTAGGTGGGTGGGTGCGTGGGGCTATAGGCCAGGGAGTTTCAGTTGAAGGGGACATTGGGCATGAAGAAAAATACCTAAAGCATCAAGGAATTGGCAGTAGTCGCATCTGGTGATTCAGGCAGGTTTTAACACTGAGAGGGTTCTATTCAAAGCAAGAGAAGGGACCCAGGTGTGGGTGAGGCCAGGTGTCCATGTTATGAGCCAAGAGTGAAGCCCTTGGCTTCAGTTGGAGCATGCACAGTAGTGCTCTGTCTGAGCAGGGAGAGAGGATGGAAGATTCTAGCTAGAACACTGCAGAGAGGAATTCTGTTCCAGGGGAACCTAACACGGCTGGCTGTCAGGCCCAGGGGAAAAAGCCTACCCCTTGGGGTACAAGATAGGTCTAATTCTCAGAAACAAGACTATAGAAGAGTCCAATCCACTCTGCTGGATTCATCCTCCCTCTTGCCCGGCTGCCAGTATTTTTTCAATTATTCTCACTGTGGTTCCTAACCATGGTTCACCGGCCACCCAGACGAGGCACAGCGGAGTCCAGCTTCCTCCTCCTCAGAGCAACTGCTGAAACAGAGAGGCTACTAAGTTCACTTGCTTCTGTGCCTTAAGGTTTCAGAATGATGATGAGCAGGGTGGAGAGGTGGAACAGACATTCTAATTGCCCAACAGCCCTACCAATTCCCTTCTTCCTTCTTAGGAAAAGAAACCCAATTTTAGCCTCTCTGCAGCTCAGGGTGCAGCCAAGGGATGAAGTAGAAGGAACGGCCTGTTAGAAAAATCTTTTAGAGAAGCTGGCTTGGCGGGTAGAATTGCTGTTTCTCCCTCTCCCATATCCTCCTGCCGCTGGTTTGGAGCACGGATGGGCAGGCTGCCTCTCCAGCAACCGTCTAGGATCACGAGGTGGTCTGATGGATTGAAGCCACATGCTGAGATCAAAGAACAGAGAGGTCAGAGTCTCTGATGCTGCTATGGGTTCCACATAGCCTGGGGGCCACCTCCCAGGTTTTCTGTACCTAAGTGAGGCATAAATTTCTATCTTGTGGAAGCAGTGTTCTTTGAGGACCTGCAGCTTGGGCATTCCCTCAGGAGCTTGTTAGAAACGAAGCTCAGGGCCTGCCCCAGCCCTTTTGGATCAGAATCTGCATTTTAACAGGATCCACAGGTGATTCCTGTATGTGCACATGATGGTTTGAGAAGCACTGGTTTAAGCAACTATTATTAGTGTTTATCTTATTGTTTGTAGCTGAACCTCATTCTTGTGGCTAGAGAAGATGATTCCCATGCAGGGTCACCAAGAAAATGGGGCCGAAGAATGAATCTGCTGGGAAGCTTGCTCGCCACTGGGCTCTCCCACTCGTCCCTTCCCTGCTTCCAGGAAAAGTATGTATGATTTTCCAGAAAACCCTCATTTCCCCAAGTCTTACCAAGAGGGGCTTGGGGATCCCTGACTAGGGTTGTCCTGGGGCCCACATTCTTGAAAAGCAAGGTGCTAGGAACTGCTATCACCTCCGCTCCAAACTCCTGTCTCTAGACCAAGGGTGTCAGAGGACAGATGATGGTATTAGTTTGGAGGAGGTAGATGAGGGGGCCCATAGTCATTCTGAAACCTTAAGGCATCACAAAATAGATCATCCTTCCCAGAAGCCTTGGCCTTCTGTTAAAAAAAGAAAAAAAAAAAAAAGAACACAAAACAGGCGTTTCTAGGCTTTGTTTCTGGGGTTGCCGTCACACTCAGCGCTTCTGTGACTCAGACTTGACTGCCTGGGAGGGTCACGCCCTCTGGTGCAGAACTCCCAGCTCATCCATATCTGCCCAGATGGCAGGGGAGGGGTGGAAAGGAAGCTCCCGAGGACCAAATTCTGGAAACCGGTTCTTGCCATGCTACCAACTGCATGCAGCTGTTCGAGTGGATCAGTCAAGGGCACCCAACGCTAGTGAGGCTACTGAAAGCAATGGTTGAGAACATGAGTCTAGGATTCCAGGAGACCTGCTTTCAAGCTTGACCTGCTTCTGCCCTTGACTCCCTTCCGACCTTGGACAAGTCTCTAATTTCTCCAAGCCTTCTCTCCGGGCATGGGGTAGAGTTTCAGTAAATCCCAGCGCTGCTGAAGTTGGCCTGGGTTTCCTCATCTATACGCAGAGTAATAACAATGATAAAATAACAAATCTTCTTTGGAGGGTTGCCGTAGGCTCAGGAACTTGACCTTGTGCATTGCTAAATCCTCCGTTTTAGGGGCAGGCGTGCTAGCTTCCCGGGTCTGCACCTCTCAAACAGTAATGCCGAAATGCCATCACCTGGGGATTTTAGTAAAAGGCAGTTTCTGACCCAGCAGTCTGGAGTGGACAGTCTGAAAGCTTCCCTGTGCTGCTGGTGATGCCACCGTGGACGCAAGATTGTACACTCTGCTAGTGACTTGTGGGTATTCTTTAGTCCCAGCTCTTCAGTTATTCACACCTTGACCATGCAGTTCCAGAAAGCAGAGGACTGCCACTTGCTGCCTGGGCCCACTACAAGCTTTCTCTTTCTGTTTTGTTGTTAATAACGTATTAAAGGTAGAACTTCTTTTTGGATAAAATGCCTATCTCCTGGCCAAACAGGGAGTGATGACGGGATCTGGCTCCCTCTGGGTTTCTTGTGGTGCATGATTTCCTCCTGTTCAGAGGCTGCCTCTCAGTTTGATGTGGCAGTTTTGCTGTGGTTTTGTCTTTCAACACACTTCCTGCTTTTCTTGCAAAACAAAGACTGCTTACCCCTCTGCTGGTGGCCAAAGCCCAAATGATTACAGGTTTCCTCAAGGGCTTGAGCAGGGCCTAGGGGCATGTCTTCAGTCCTCCGTGTGTGAGGCCTTTGGCTTTTTTCCATTTGAACAGCGGGGTTAAGATTAGCATGGACTTTTAATTTCTACCAGAGCTGACAATTGCAATTCTGCTAGAGGAACCGGAGGTTGGCAGCATCTCACAGCTTCAGCTTTCAGTGAAACTCTTGCTCAGCCCCTCAATGACAGAAAGTAGAAGCCAGCCATTTTTGTAGTTGGGATTGCCTGGGTCCCACGATTTCTATGGCAGTGCTCACAGTTGCTAGATTCAGAGATTCATGACCTGCTGGAGCTGAACAGGAACTGAGAACTACTAAAGCCAGCTCCTCTATGTTTCAGCGGTGGAAACTGAAGTCCAGAGAGGTCAAGCCACTTGTCCAAGGTCACACAGCTAGCCCCACCTTCATGGTCTTTTAGAATCACACCACAAACACTTCAGGTGCATTGTTTTGTTTGGTCAACCTCACCCCCTGCCATTTCCTACAACTTCTAAGCACCATGTGATAAGAATAATGTATTAACCACTTCTCTCTTTTCTTTATGAGCTTTTCCATTATGGAAATAACACAAACCATAATGCAGTCTATTGGAAAACAGAGGGAAATAAATCATCCACACTATCTTTTTTTGACCCAGTGCCTATTACTTTCAAATCCTTCTTCTTCTTTTTTTTTTTTTTTTTGCTTTTTAATTATTAAAGTATAGGGCCTTGGAAATAAAAATTACAACAGTATAGGATGCCATAAAACATAAATCTTCCCCAGTCCTTTGCTACTTTTCCTTCTGATGGGTACCTTCTTTTCACTATTTCTATTTCTATTTCGGGGGATACTTACCTTGACTGATAATGCAAAATAACATACTCTATTCATGGCTTCACATGGCAATTTTAAGCACGGTCTACAGACTTTCAGCTGTCACAGGTGAATAACTTATTCTCTTATGAACCCCCTTCTTCCACCTCCAAATCATTGATAGGTGTGTATTTTTATTTCTTCTGATGGTTAACCTTATGATTTTATATATCAGTCAGTCTCTGTATACTGACCCGCTAATTGCAGGTAGTAATTCTCCATTCCTCACAGTGTAACAAATACTCCTTATTCCCTCCACTTCTTCTCTCTCTTCTGCTGCCCACACTCTCTCATTTATCCCACTTCTTTTACCTTGTCAGGTTTATAGAACAGACATTCTCTCTAGTAAATGTGTCCCCCATGCTTTGTCAGTAAGTTAATTCTGATCACGGAAAGCCAATGAACAAACGGTATATGAAGGACAAAGATAGCACAAATACTATTCTCTAAGGAGCAGGTGTCATGGTGAGATCTGTAGAAGGGGTTGTTCCAATGTCAAGGTCAAGTGGGTCTTCTTAGACTCCATCAATTATACAAAATCACGATTTTTGGGGGGGTCGGTTTTAATGTGGGCCATAATGTAGGTATGTATATTATATTCTAATATATAAATACATATGATATGTAAGTATACATTATATATTATAAGTAAAACATATATGTATTTGCACAGCTTACTGTTTTCTGAAATTTTTAGTTGGTTGGCAATAGAAGCATATGCCTTCTTCATGCCACAAATACCTTCCACCTCTTTGATTATATCATTTATTAGGTACTCTAAAATATGTGGACTTTCGGCAAAGCCAACTGCACATCTGTACTGAAGTTTGAGTTTCTTTTAATTGTATTTCTAGGCTGGTTTAATTTTTTTTTTTTAAGTTCTCTTGTCTTCCTCTTTCTTAGGTAACACATCATCAAGTAATTTTGTTTACTTCCACAAAGAATATACAGGAGTTAATTCTCTGAGTTCTTGCAGGCCTAGCAAGCCTTTATTTCTCCTTTACTCTGGATGGATAGTCTGGCAAGATGTCAAATTGTGGTAGAAAATGGTTTCTTTGAACTTTGAAGGTCATTGCTTTATTGGCTTCCAGCATCAGGTGCTGCTGCTGAGGATAATGCCAGTCTTGTTCTTATTCTTCCGTTGGCTTTCTGTTTCTTGTCTCTCTCAGAATGTATTTAGGATCATCTTTATTATCTGGGCTCTGGAATTCCAGGAGGTGGTTTCTGTGGATCATTCTCTGTTCCCTGTGCTGGGTCCTTGGGGTCCGTCCATCTGAAACATTTGTCTTTCTTCCACACTGGGGATTTTCTTCAGTTATTTCTTCGATAATTTTCTGCCTCTCCATTTTCACTTTCCTCCTTCTCAGAAGCCCCTGTCCCATAAATGTTGGCCCATCTCCACTGACCCTTTCTGTCTCTTTTTCTCCAATTATCCACCTTTTGTTATTTTACTATTGATTCTGTAAGATCTTCTTGATGTTTTGATGTCATCTTTCTATTGTTTGGGTTTTTTTATTTTTTATTTTTTTAAACATTTTATTTATTTATTTGACAGAGATCACAAGTAGGCAGAGAGGCAGGCAGAGAGAGAAGAAGGGAAGGAGGCTCCCTGCTGAGCAGAGAGCCTGATGTGGGACTCGATCCCAGAACCCAGGGATCACGACCTGAGCCAAAGGCAGAGGCTTTAACCCACTGAGCCACCCAGGTGCCCCAGGGCTTTTTAAAAATAGACTGTTATAGTGTTATGGATGTATCATCTTGACTCTCCATGAGGATCATTAGAGTTTGGGGTTTTTACTTAATTCTTCTTCCATTACTTAGCTCTACCTCCTTGAGGTTCATGTATTCTGTTTACTTATCTTGGTCTTTGTCTTTTATTTTCCTGTGTGAATGGTGATTGGGGCAGCCCTTGCCATTTACATACACCAGGCTGGTTGTTGTAACTGAGGTAACTGGGGAGTGTTTCTTCTTCTGTAAGTAAGAGCTGATTGCAGGCTCTCTAGCTGTCTAGGAGACATTGACCAACAGGCTTCAGTGTAAGCTGGAGAGTGGGCAGAGGCATCTAGCCTCCACCTTCACCCCACTCCCTGCCTACCCCCACCACTCAACCCCCACCCCCACTGGTGCTGTAAACCCTAGCCCTTCAGGCCAGCTTTTGTTTATTTTTTAAAAATTGTTTTTCCAGCCTCATTGCTAGCATATTCTAAAGGACCTTAGCCTAATAGTTAGCACGATTGTCAGAATTTGTAGGTTTCATTTTGTACATGTATAATATCGATGTTATATTAGTTGATACTGATTAATTCATCCTTGTACCTTGTGGTGGTTTTGAAACACCTGTGATACTCCTCACAGGAAGGGGTAGAGTCTGTGTCCTCTTCTTTGAAACCTAGGCAAGCTCTTATGACTGTTTCAATGAACAGAATGTGACAGGAGTGGTGCTGTGCAACTTCGGAAGTCAGATCAGTAAAGGTCATACAGTTTCCACTGACTCTGAGGCTCCATGTGCCATAGGAGGTCTGGCTGTGCTGAAACCTCTCTGGGGAGAGACTGCATAGAAAGATAGGCAGGTAGGTAGGTAGATCGATCCAGAAATGAATTGCTAGATTCATAGGTGGCTGGATAGATCCATAGATGGTGGAATGAATAGATTGAACCCCTGGTTATTTCAGTCTTCCTAGGCTCTAGACATGTGAATGAAGAACCCTTCAGGATGACCCTGGCCTAGCCTCTGTCTTTCTGCAACTGCATGACAGACAAAGCAAGAACCACTTTGCTTAGCCCAGTCTACTCGAGATCACTTTTGCTTTAAGCCACCATTTGGGGTGGTTTGTTACACATTAGCACACATTAGCAATAGCTAATTAGAACATGCCTTATTAATGCATTTAATAATTGTTTATTTCACTCACTCAGCAGAAATAAGTCAAGCAGAGAAAGTCAATTATCATATGGTTTCACTTACTTGTGGAGCATAAGGAATAACAAGGAGGACATTAGGAAAAGGAAAGGAAAAGTGAATTGGGGGAAATCGGAGAGGGAGATGAACCATGAGAGACTGTGGACTCTGAGAAGCTGAGGGTTTTGGAAAGGAGAGGGGTGAGGGGATGGGTGATCCTGGTGGTGGGTATTAAGGATGGCACATATTGCATGGAGTACTGGGTGTGGTGCGTAAACAATGAATCTTGGAACACTGAAAAAATAAAATTAAATTAAAAAAAAAGAAAAAATTCAAAGTAGTGTTCTATAATCTAGGACTCTGTGCTTCTGGTTTGAGCTCCCTGCCCATACTCCAGACAAAATTACTCCTTTGGTAGCAGTAACTCCATGAGCAGGAAATGTTTCTGGTCCAGAAACATAAATGGTTCTCATCGATGGTAGTTGTTACTTTCATTATTAACGAAACCCTCCTATACAAATTAAGTTCTTCAAATGCTTCTACTTCACACAGTCTCCCACCCCATACCTGCTCCCTTACCCTCCTGTTAGAGAAAGACTCATGAAGTTTTAAAACCTGAAAGGAAGCTAAGGGAACATCAGAGCCAACTTACTTATTTTACAGATGAGGACACTGTCACACTTGATAGGTAGGTGACATGGAACTAGAACCTAGGTCTCTAGGTAACCAGATCGATGTCACTCCATTTCATCATTTCCTGCCCTGGACAGGGGTCACCTTTCAGATCCACAGCCAGGGCCCGACTCTTTAGGCTGACCTACCCACTAGGTCCCATTGTAATCAAGAGAAAGCTGCTTAGTGTCCTGCTCATGTGCCTGTTTACTTATAGGTCAAATCAAGACCCCATTCGGGCTAGTACACTTGTGTAAACAGCTATGACACACAAAGAGAACTGAACAAAATAAAGCCACCATAAAAAGGGATTCTTTTCATTCAAAGAGGGAAGTGAGATGGGTCTGGGCTTTCCAATATTAATTATAGGATGTGGCAGGGAAGGTGTGGGAATTGAAACAGATCTGAAATTCTCCCTTGCCTACAAATCTAATAAACACCAAAGGTTTTTATTTTGTTTTATTTTTTTAAACAGACAGAGGTACGCTTGCAGGTAGGTCTCAAACCAACGAAGGAGCAAATGCCACAGTATATATGCTACTGTACAAAGTGCTGTCAAAAGCAGAGCTGGAAAATTCTTGACATCATCAAGTGGCTTCCCCCCAGAAATGGTATGACTGGGAGTTGGGCGGGGGCGGGGGGCAGTACTGGAGGCTGTGGACGGGAAGCTAAGTACACAGATTCTGAAAAGGATTACTGAAATCCCCAGCTGTAAGGCAGCAGATGGGGAAGGGCAGGTTCTAGAGTAGAAACCCTTCCTACCAGCATATTGAGGATAAAAACAAACTCGCAGCAAGTACAAAGAAGAACCAAGCGTTGTCTATAATCTCTTCCCATATTGACAACACTAATATATTATCATGTGTCATTACGCATCACCCGAGTCTTGTGCTACATACAATTTTGTATGCTTTTCTTCACTGAGTAGTCCATCATAAAATTTATCCTGCATCATTGGAAATTATCCACAGAGATCATTTCAAGAACTATAGAGCGTTTGTTGACTATACCATAATTTACTTATTTCCTAATTGCTGGATATTTGCCCTGATTTTTCAATATTAAAAATAACTCATCAATAAACCACCTTGTGTCCTACCCATGGTTTCCCAGAGATGCACTTCTCTCTTAGCCTCTCCTTGTAGATTTTGATAAAGAGAGAGGACACTCATGTTGTTATGAAAATAAAGGTTACTAAGCTGATAAAATGCACATATTATATTGTAATGCATATTGTACAAAAAACTGTAGGCAGTGCTCATTTTCTTCTTGGCACCTGCTGTGAGGGAGCTCTCCATTTTACAGATAAGGAAGCTGGGGTCAAAGAAATTAAGTAATTTGTCCAAGGTCACTGAGCCAGGATTTCAACTCAGGTGATCAAACCCCAGAGCCCACACTTTCAATCGCTTTGCTCTACTGCCCCTAATAAACTGAGGTCCGTAATCAACAAAATGATGCCCTAGAAGGACACAGGAAAACACACATGGTAAGATTAAGAGGACAAAAGCAGCTGATAAAGCAATACATTCAGTTTGGTTCTTACTTTTTTTTTTTAAGTGTATATAAAATGCACAGGACAAAGAAAATGTCAAGATGGGAGAATTATGTGCAATTTCAATTTTCCTCTTCATTCTTTTCTAGATGTTTCTATAATGACCATTTCTTGCTTTTGAAGTCAGAAAAATTTTAATGTATCACTCTCCTTCAGTTATTCAGCTATATGAGAGTGCCATTTATGAGGGCAAATGCGGGCTCTGGGGTAGGGGTGGGTGGGGAGTTGGGGGAAGCAGGATGACTTCAGGGAAGATGGGGTGTTTGATTTGGGTCTTAAAGTGGTGTGAAATAACACAGAGAAAAACCAAGGACAGAATGATGGTTTTCTGCTACTTCTGAACACATCCTCTTGTTTCTGGAGTCCTACGGCCATATTATCTCCCTGGGGTCTTTGAGTGTCTGTGCTGCCAAATCTGCTTGTTTTCTTTTGGGGAAGGGGTTCCCAGGATATAAGAGCATGATTTCCATAATTACCTGGGCTGGCGGGTGGGGGCACCCCTCGTCCTCGAGAGAGAATGTTTCCCCCCTGCTGAGGTCATGGTGGTCTCCATGACACCCATGATTCAAGGTGGTAGGTTGGGGTACGTCTGTGGTTTGTAGAAGACACTTTAGAAATGTCTGCAATTTCCTCTTGCTGGAAATGACTGCACTCCACGCAGAGAGGTGAGATGGCTTGAATGTCAAAAAGCACACCCCACTACGGGGACTCTGAACCCACAGAAAGAGACCCTCTGGGGCCCATGGAGTGGTCCTTCTGAGGCTGGCTCTGTGATGAGAGTCGGTTTCACACCTGGCCAGGCACTTCCGGGACACAGAACCCCCACCAGAGCATCTCAGCAACTTGACCCCACAGAGGACTGTAGACATTGTTCACAGAGATGATACTGAACTGCATCTGGCAATTTCCTTGGAGAAAAACATCACCGCTAACCAAACCAGAGGCATCCGTCTCTCCAGTAGGAAAGCAGTTCCCACCTCCCAGGTCACGAAGAAATTCCCCTTGTGTCAGCCGTTGGTCGTCACATGCTTCCCAAGTCATTTGCTTCTGGAAATGTGTAAGGCAGCCAGCTGTGGAATCTCCCTGAACTTGGGGAAGGAGGCCCATGCCTCACCCATGTCTCAGTACCTTGCCATCAGCCACGTAAAGGTAAATTTAAAACTGACCTTTCCTAGTGGCCAAAAGGGAAAGAGACCCCTCCCTTCCCTTTCACAGAGTGTTCCCAGGAGTGCAGATGGGGGCAGGGGGTGGGGATCCTGGTGTTTGTGAATTCTTCTCCTGTGCCTTTGACATGTAGGTAAATATTGGTAAACTTCTTGCCAGCTTTCAAACCCCGGCATATTCTTTTAGGGTTTAATGTTTCTTACATCTCTTTGAAATGCAAACCTCAGTGTCTGTGGTCAGATATTGCCTGTCACCGAAGCAAGGGGTAACCACCTGTTTGTCATTGAGGCAAAGACGATCGGCTAGAGCACCTGGCTCCCGCTGTGGGCAGGTGAACCCGGGCGAACCATGGGAGATTCACAAGGTGCCATCGGGCCCTCCTGCGGGAAGACCAGTTACCCTGCCTGAGTCTTGGGCTCCTGTTCATAATGGATCGTGGCTGCTTGGTGGCCAAGAAAATGTCATGCTCTCTTTCTGGCTTTGTAATCGTGGTGGACCACACTATAATCTGCTTCAATGCTTATTCAACAATAAAATAGTTTCCTTTCTCTTCTCACTCTTGTGGAGAAGGCTCTCTGTGGAGGGGGGGCAGGGTTTTCACGGCCCCCAACACCTATGAGCACCAGCTGGATGTAAAGACCACCTGTGACCCGGTACGAACAGTGACAATTTGGGGCCAGTTCCCCAGTATATGGTGTTTCAGAACAGGTGAATTCCTCTCCCCACCCCCTTTTTCTGCCCACCTCCCCCGGGGCCAGCCCCGGGCCCCAACTTTCTGGCCCTGGGCAGACAGGACCATGTGCCTGGGAGCAGCTTTCTATGTCTGGGTCAGTGACTGGGTCCTCCTTTGTTCCCCAGGCCTTCCCTACTGTGTTTCAAGGGCTCTCTGGCCCGGGCCAGCTGTCCTAGAGCCACAGTGCTGCCAAGGATCCCTGCAAACCAGGCCCTGACATATGCAGATGAGGTGGCACCTGTCCATCCCCCCCACCGGAATGCTGGGCCCACAGGTAGCAAAGGGGTGTGATGGGTGTTACATCCCACTTTGGCGGGAAGGGGCTGTGCACAGCTGGGTAAAGAGACCACATCGGCTCTCAGCTGTCACCTTTGTTGGCCCTTCAGAGTCAGAGGTGAGTCACTTGTGTTCTTTACATAGATGTCTCTGAGCCTAAAGCAGGCTCTTTCCAGGAATCTGGCTGCTGCTGTGGGTTCAAGAGAGGGCAGAGGAAACAGAGGCATCTGGAAGATTTGGTGCCCCCCCCCCCTTCTCTCTCTGTTTTTTTTTCCTTTCTCTTTTCTCTGCTGTGGAGATGAACCAGATTGGAACCAAAGCTGCATTTCTCAGCCAGAAGTTTCCCTTCTAGGCATTCGGACATACCCAGCAGCTTTTGGCTGCAGAGGTGCATTTGTGTGAACGTCCTTGAGAAACAAGGACCTCCCCCTCTCCTCCCACTGTTAAGGGGCATAAGCCACTAGGATGACTCATTACACAGTCTGATCCCAAATAGTTCATACCTGGCCTCAGAGTGGCCATGGGGTGGTCTGGTGTTTGGGGTGCATCCAGAGTCAGACCAGCGGGTGAGGTTGGGGTCTTGTACTAGATAAGGAAAAAATATCATGGCTCCCTCCTTCTGTTCCTTAACTTAGTTCCTTGCTCTTCCCTCTCCTGGAGACAGAAAAGATCCATTCCCTCTATTTTTCTGCTTCTCTAAAAGGAGAACTTCCTCTGGAGATTCTGGTGATTGGTTCGAGAATCTATCTGAAAGGAGAAGAATTAAGATAAATGCAATTTCAAATAGGCACACCTTCTTATGTACAATAGATAGACCCTGGATTAACAATTTTCCGGGGAAGGAAGTTTTTAAAATGTAGGAAGTGGGTTTTATTATTTAATTTAGTCTTGTGATATACCTATTTGCAGAGAAAGTATCCAGGTATAATGTCATTATTGATCCAATAATTTCCCCAATTTGAAGTTCAGATACTTACACAGATGTTTTCTTCAGGCTTTTTTTTTTTTTTTTTAAGAATAATGTGGTCTGGTATAGCATCCTGAAATCTTGATTTTAACTTTGTTTTAAGGTTATAAAAGTAATATACATTCAAGATATCCTTTTTCATCAAGGAGTTTTAAATTTTAATGTATCTGACTGTATCCATCTTGCCCTTGATGGTCTGTGTATTTTTACTTCTCCTGGCAGATTGCATAAATGGCTGTAATATTTTCAGTGTAGGTATTCATGTCCTTGCAGTGTGGCGTTGCAGTTCATCCTGTTGGGAGGTACGAGCTATCTCTAGCTTTGAGTCTCCATACTTCCTTCGGCCAAAGGAAGATGGCAGAAGTGATTCTGAGGCTGTCCTGAGCACCGTGGACCTTGGTGCTACCCCCTTTTGGAGCTCTGCCAGCTGCCATGTCAATTAACCCAAGCTAGCCTACTGGATGATAAGATAAATGGCCCTGTCACCCCAGTGGCCCCAGCCAACAGCCGGTTCCCAGACAACCTGGCATTTGGCCATGGTTACCTGCATGAGCCCAGCAAAGACCATAAGAACTGCCCAGCTAAGCCCAGCCAAAATTGCTGACCTGCGGAATCATCGACAATTAAAAATGGCTGTTACACCCTTACGTTTTTGGGCTGGTTCATTAGGCAGCAATATTTGAACAAGACATGTTTTGTTGAAGAGAGTTCTCCTTCTCTTGAGACCCTAAAGCGTCTTCTCTATTCTTAAGGTTTCTCCATTTTGCTTTTCCTATTTACATACTATAATGGATCTGGAATTAATTTTTTATTGTGTGAGGTAGAGACCTAATGCATTTCTGCTAACTTGATTGTTTTCTGTATTTTTAAATATTTTAAATATTTCATAATAAACATTAGTCATTTTTTAAAAAGACGTGGCTGCTGTAGATTTACAACAAAAATACAAACAAAACTTCACCAATAATAACACCACTTAAGAGTAACCACTTATAACCTCGTGAAGGGGGAGGGGCAAAATTGAAATCAAACTGTTTTCTCACTTAGCGTAGCATCGTATTTCTCTATAGCCAAATTGTGCAAGCTAATTTTTATTTATTTTTTTAAATATTTTATTTATTTATTTGACAGACAGAGATCACAAGTAGGCAGAGAGACAGGCAGAGAGAGAGGGGAGGAAGCAGGCTCCCTGCCGAGCAGAGAACCTGATGCTGGGCTCAATCCCAGGACCTGGGTTCATGACCTGAGCCGAAGGCAGAGGCTTTAACCCATTGAGTGCCCCAGGTGCCCCATGCAAGCTAATTTTTAAAGATTACATATGGTTTTGTCTTATGAGGATAGCATATTTACTTAACCAGGCACTTACTTGGGCTGTCTCCAACTTTTCAGTATGAATGCTAGTACAGCACTGACTTCTCTTTTTTTTCTTAAGATTTTATTTATTTATTTGAGAGAGCGAAAGAGTATGCACATGCGAGGCGGTGGGGGGGGGTGCAGAGGCAGAAGGAGAAAGACAATCTCATGCAGAGGTGGAGCTCCATCTCACAACCCCGAGATAATGATCTGAGCCAAAACCAAGAGTTGGATGCTTAACCGACCAAGCCACCCAGGTACCCCACAGCACCGAATATTCTTGCACAAATATTTCTGATTAGTTCTTTAGGATCATATCTAGAAATGAAGTTTTGGGGTCAAAATATGAATAATGTTAAGATCTAAAATGCATTTTGAGAAAGACACTCTCTAGAGAGAACATTCCAGTCCCCACCTGCCTCCACCAGCTGTGCATGAACAGATCCATTCATCCCCATGCTTCATCCTCATGCTTTTGCTGAAATAAAGGAATGATCCAATCTCAGATGATTCATCGAGTCAGAACAGGATCATATGCTAATGAGAGCACAGAATTTGGAAGAAGCACATAGCAAGAGGAAAAGCCTGTAGTAATTTATTAACACAGTAGCTTCAGTTCTTCCTCTTAAATTTATTTGACAAACAAACAAAAAAATTGCACCAATACATAGGGGCCATTCCTGCCCGGGGCAACACCCTGCTACAGGCAGTCTGAACAAAGAGCCAGGCACAGATGTTTGAGACATAGGAAGGTTTCAGACTGAGCTATTGCTCAGAGCAAAAGAGGAATGCACTGGGGCCCTGCCTGTCCACTCAAGAGAGGCCAGAGGGGCCAAATGATCATTCATTCAAACATATCAGTGTCTGTTATTAACCATCACCTCACCAGAGGCTGGGAACACAGAGAAATTTCCCAGTCCCAGAGATAAGAGGTCTTATAGGATCCAGCTGTAGGAAACTAAGAAAGCACAGGGAGGGGTGCCCCATGTAACTTGGGCATCAGGGACAGCCTCCCAGAAGACTGCATGTCCAGGTGGATCTTTGCTTGGCCAGGCAAGAGTTGAACAGGTGCTTGAGGTAATTACAGGACAGACTGCAGGGTATAAGGTGGAGAGCTTGGTGGAAGAGGCCAAGTCATGGGAAGCTTCCTGTGGCTTGCCCTTTATCTTTTTCAGGCCCTACCAGATCTGGTCCCACTACCTTTCTGAGCCCATCCCTCCTCAGCCACCGTGCCCCACCCCCAAAACCCTGCTGTAGCCACATTGTGTCTTTGCTATCCTGCAAGCACACTTCCATCCCGACCCCGACCGCTGCACTTGCTCTTCTCTCTGCCCAAGACGCTCTTTCCCCAGGTAGATATAAGTCTTTCTTCCTCACTTCCTTCAGGCCTCTGCCCCAAATGTCATTGCCTAAGCAGAGGCAATTCCTCTAATAAGCATATCAGATGGCTTGCCACTCTGGCCCCTTATGCTGCTGTTCTCTGTCCTCTAACCCTGCTATAATTTTCTTCTGTTTTTTTGTCTGTCTCCTATGCCTACCATCTAGTAGAATGGGAGCTCCATGAAGATGGGGACTTGGCTTTTTCATTGTTCAACCAAATAAAATCTACCAAATAGTCTATTCCCCACACTCACAACACTGTCTAATGCATAGTAGGTGCTTAATAAGAATTTGTTGAACCAAAGGGAGAATTTTGTCATATAGATGAGGATCCATTGAAGACATTCTAGTTTGGAGAGAAAGAGTTGGATTACACTTTAGACAGCTATCTCTGGCTCATTTCTTCTTTTCTCTTACTGTACCACTTGGGAGTAACAAGTACCAAGCAGTTTCAATCCCATTTTGCAACAAGGAAGTTGCCAGTGAAGTGTTGAGTATGAGGGTGGAAAAGTTGGTGGGCCATGTAAAAGAAAAAAGGCAAAGTTTGGGCTACAACTTAGGGAGAAAGGAAGGTGATTAAAAAAAAATTAGGTTGGGGGCGCCTGGGTGGCTCAGTGGGTTAAAGCCTCTGTCTTCGGCTCAGGTTGTGATCCCAGGGTCCTGGGATCGAGTTCCACATTGGGCTCCCTGCTCAGCGGGGAGCCTGCTTCCTCTTCTCTCTCTGCCTGCCTCTCTGCCTACTTGTGATCTCTGTCTGTCAAATAAATAAATAAAAAAAATTAGGTCTACCTGATTCCAAACTATTATTCTTTTTAAAAGCTTTTAAAAACCTTTGTACTGTAAAATAATTATAGATTCCCAGGTAGTGAATAGCAAGTACTGAAAAGTCCAAGAACCCTTCACTCAGTTTTTCCAATGGTTACATAGTAGGCCATTGTAGTAAAACAATAACAGGAATCTGATCCCGGTACAACCCTATGAATATTTTTTTAAATTATGTAACATTTTGATGTCATTTTCTTTGCATGTGTGGACTCTTGAAATCACCATCACAATCAAGATACAGAACTGTTCCATTACCACAAACCACAAAAAGGCTACTCCTGGATAATCACACTGAGTGCCCCTCCTTCAATCCCTAACCCCTCATAACCACTAATTTGTTTTCCATCTCTGTAATTTTCTCATTTCAAGAATGTTATACCAATGTAATCATAGAGCATAGAATGTTTTGAGATTTTCTTTCCACCCCACCCCCCAGGATACCCCTTTGAGATCCATATCCAAGTTGGATGTATCAGTGGTCCATTCCTAGTAATTGCTAAGTAGCACCCCATGGCATGGATGGACCACAGCTGAACCATTCACTCATTAAAGGACATTTTGGATGTTTTCCAGTTTGGGGTTATTACAAATAAAGCTGCTGTTAACAATCATGTATAAATTTTTGTGGACATCAGTTTTTATATTTCTGGGATAAATGCCAAGTATTTCCATTGCTATGTCATGTGGTGGTTGCATATTTTGATTTTAAAGAAACTAATAAACTCTTTCCAGGATAGTTGCAACATCTGCATTCTTACAAGCATTATGTGAGTAGTCCAGTTTCTCAGCATCCTGGCCAGCGGGAGATATGGAGATATATCCTTGTGGTCTGAATTTGTATTTCCCTAAAGCCTAGTGATATTGAATATCTTCTCATGTGCTTGTTTGCTATCTCCATATCCTCTTCAGTGAACTGTGTCTTCATGTCTCTGCCCATTTTTAAATTGGATTTTTTAAAATGTTGAGTTGTGAGAGAGCTTTATATATCAGAGATAGGAATTTTATCAGATATGTGGTTTGCCGATTTTCTTCCGGTTTGGTGCTTGACTTCTCATCCTCATAACAGGGTCTTTTTTTTTTTTTTAATTTAATTTAATTTTTTAAATTCTTTTTTTTTTTAAGATTTTATTTATTTATTTGACAGAGAGAGATCACAAGACGGTAGAGAGGCAGGCAGAGAGTGAGGGGGAAGCAGGCTCCCTGCTGAGCAGAGCAGAGAGCCTGATGCGGAACTTGATCCCAGGACCCTGAAATCATGACCTGAGCTGAAGGCAGCAGCTCAACCCACTGAGCCACCCAGGCGCCCGAGTATTCTCATTTTTATAACAATACAATTATTTGCATGGTTCAATAAGAATCTGTCTTCCTTGTAATCATTGGGGGAAAATGATTGTACAACCAAGACTTGGACTGGAATGTCATATTTAAGAAAAATGAATAGAATCAGATATGACATGACAATTTTAAGGAGTGAATGATGACTTTATGGAATCAATGTTTACAAAATCCTCTTGAGAAAACAGTCCTCATTTATAAAACTCCCTTGGGAAAACTTGGCTTATAGTATTCTCAAGCCTTATGAGTGAGTAAAAAGGTCACTTTCTGGTAGGCCCAGGATATTTTGGGGTCCCCAAGAATTGAGGAATTCACTTAAATCGGTAGGTATTGCAGGTGAAGTCTAGTGGCGAGTTCTTGGATTAATGTCTTAGCCTTCAGAGGCTTTTAAAAGTTCGATCTGAGATTTCTCATGGCAAAACAAACTTTAAAAAAAAGGCTATGTGGTCAATGACCTTTCTTTCTGCCTTTGTGTAAATAAGGAGATTGTACATATTTTGCAAACAAGAATAAACTTATTTTGATTATCTGATCCAAAGGGGAAGTGACCATAAAAATCTTATATTTTAATAGAAAACAATAGCACACCCTCTGGGTTATTAGAGCCTTATCCTGTTCATTGTTTTTGAGCCTTTTTAAAATTTCTTTATAACCTAGGTGGTTTTGTTACCTACCTGTAAATTGGACTGAAACATGTTATCTTAGACATTTTGTCAGTCGTTCTCAAATTTTCAATTCTTTTACTATACTTCAGTGTCTGGATCAACTATCCAAACTAATGTTTCCAATTTTTCTCCCATCCTCCTGAACTGGTGTTGATGAGAACTAAAACCTGACTGCCCAGATCATTATCGAGAGTCTCCATTGCCTTGTAACTGGATTTTCCCTCAGGATCTAAAGAAGCCCCATGAGCTGAATTTGGATTGCTTGATATAGGACTCATTCCCCACAGCAGAGCCCGTGAACAGTCTTTTGCCCGGAGCTGCTGTTCTGTGGGCCACTCAAGATGGTTACCTCCCCTCATCTATGCTCTGTTCCAGGAAATACTCCTGACTGTGGACAACCTTATCAAAACTTCTTTAATGTTGATGCCATCACCAAAAGCATTCAAGCTGCAAATAGGGAAATCTGTCACGTTGCCATCCTTGTTCAACTTTCCAAAGATTATTGTGTCCATTGTGTAAAAAACTCCTCAACTGGCTGTCCTCTGAACCCAGAAACTGGGTTTATGATGCTCCAATCATTAGTCTTCTTTTTCTTTCCACAGAAAACACCCCCCTCATTGACACCTGCTTTCTTGCCTTGTTAAGTCTCAACACATGATTACATTAGTATGTCAACAACAGAAATATGCTGAAACAAACCACATAGACAAACATTCTTATATAAATCTTCTCCCAGCCTCATGTGTTTTATAAACCAGGAATGTCTGTCTTGAGGACTTGGAGCCATCCGTTAGAAATGCTATCAACAAGAAAGAAGTAGGATAAGCATCAGTTGCAAACATAGATGGTCCTAATCCTATTGATCAGTCACCCAACTTATATTCTCCAATACGTTTTCACTGTCTCACTCCAGCACTTAAAACTCACCTCCTTTTTGTTTCAATAGAGTTGAGTTCACTCTATTTTCCTAATGCAACAGTTTTGATCTCTAACAGGGTCATTTGAATAAAATCTTTCTTGCCTCTATTTCTGTCTGGCAATTTTTCTTTGACATCCTCCATTGTATGTTGAACTCATCCTCTGAGGTTGTTTTTTTTGTTTATTTGTTATTATATTTTTTAGTTCTAAAATTTTCCACGTGGTTCTTAGGTTTTCTATTTCTTTGCTCAGATTTACTTTGTTTCTTTTTTTCCAGGGTGCTCATAATTGCTTGTTGAAGCATTTTATGATAGCTGCTTGAAATCATTATCAGATAATTGTAATAGCTCTTTAAAAATTCAGTTTCACTGGGAGGAGGGGGGTATGGTATGGAGAGGGTGGTTAGGGTTATGGACATTGGGGAGGGTATGTGATATGGTGAGTGCTGTGAAGTGTGTAAGCCTGATGATTCACAGACCTTTACCCCTGGGGCAAATAATACATTATATGTTAGTAAAAGTAATTAATAAAAAATTCAGTTTCAGATCTTCCTCATCTTTAGTAGGATCAGTGATTTTTTTATTAAGACCTAGAAGTTTTGATAGTTATAAATGCTTACATTAAGATAGACGAAAGATCTCACATCAACAACCTAACTTTACACCTTAAGGAACTAGAAGAAAAAGAGCAAACTAAACTCAAAACTAGTAGAAGGAAGGAAATAATAAAGATTAGGGTAGAGATAATTTTTTAAAAAAGAGAACAGAACAACAATAGAGAATATCAACAAAACCAAGATGTAGTTCTTTAAAAAAAATCAAAATTGACAAATCTTTAGCTACATTGACAAGAAAAAAGAAAAAAGAGAACAAGCTCAAATCACTTAAATCAGAAATGAAAGTGGGGACATTATTACCAGTTTTACAGAAATACAAGGATTATAAGAAAACTATATACAAACAACTGCATGCCAGCAAATTGGATAACCTAGATGAAATGGATAAATTACTAAAGACAAACATTACCAAAAAGGAATCATGAAAAAACAGATAATGTGAATAGACTAACTAGTTAGGAGATTGAATCAGTCATCAAAAGCCTCTCGACAAAGAAAAGCCCTGGACAAGATGGCTTCACTGGTTAATTCTACCAAACATTTAAAGAAGAAGTAATACCAATCCTTCTTGAACTTTAAAAAAAAAATTAAAGAGGAAGGAAGAGTTCCTAACTCATATCTGTGAGCCAGCATTATCCCAATACCAAAGCCGGAAGAAGAGAAAAGAAAACTACAAACCAATATCCCTGTGTATCTATGCTGTGAAAACTCTCAACAAATGCTAGCACTCTGAATTCAGCAGCATATTAAAAAGATTATATACCACAGGCCAAGTGGGATTTATTCATTCCATGCAAGGATGGCTCAAGATACAAAACTCAATTGGTAATAATATATCACATTAACAGAATGAAGGAAACAACCCACACAATCATCTCAATTGGTGTAGAACAAGATTTGGCAAAATTTAACATCCTTGGGATGCCTGGGTGGCTCAGTGGGTTAAGCCACTGCCTTCAGCTCCAGTCATGATCCCAGGGTCCTGGGATCGAGTCCCACATCAGGCTCTCTGCTCGGCAGGGAGCCTGCTTCTCCCCTCCCTGTTCTGTCTGCCTCTCTGCCTACTTGTGTGATCTCTGTCTGTCAAATAAATAAATAAAAACTTTAAAAAAATTTAACATCCTTTCATTGGAAAAATACCCAAGAAACTAGAAATGGAAGTACCTCAACATAACAGAGGCTGAAATTCACAGCTAACATCAGACTCAGTGGTGAAAAAAATGAAGTTTTTTTTCCCTCAAAGATCAGGAATACAGAGGGAGATAAACCATAAGAGACTCTTGATCTCAAGAAACAAACTGAGGGTTCCTGGAGGGGTGGGAGGTAGGAGGGATGGGGTGTCTGGGTGATGGACATTGGGGAGGGTATGAGCTATGGTGAGTGCTGTGAATTGTGTAAGACTGAGGAGTCACAGACTTGTACCCCTGAAACAAATAACACATTATATGTTAATTTTTTAAAAGTAAAATAAAAAAGAAAGAGAGAGAGAGAGAAAGAAAGAAACAAGAAAGAAATAGAAGGAGGATGCTTGCTTTTGCTCCTTCATTTTAACAGTCCTGGAAGTCCTCACCAGAGCAAATTGGGAAGAAAAAGAAACAAACAAAAGCCATCCAAACTGGAAAAGAATTAAAATTATCTCTGTTCACAGATGACTTAATCTTATATGTAGAAAACTCTACAGATGCCCCCCACACAAAAACTGTAAGAACTAATAAAGGAATTCAGTGAAGTTGCAGGTTATAAAACCAATGCCTCCAAATTAGTTGCACTTCTACATGTTAACATGAAAATGAAATTAAGAACACAACTGCATTAACAAACAGTAGCATCAAGGAGAATAAAACACTTAGGAATTAAAAAGGAGACGAAAGACTCACACACTAAAAACTACAGACATTGCTGAAAGAAATTAAAGAAGACAGACAAAAAATGGGAAGACATCCCATGGTCATGGATTGGAATAGTTAATACAGTTAACATGTCAGTACTACCCAAGATGATCTACAGATTCAGTATAAGCCCTATAAAAATCCCAAGGACTTCTTTTGCACAAGCAGAAAATTTTACTCTAAAATTCATATGGAATCTCAAGGGACCTTGAATAGCTAAACAATTTTGAAGAAAAAGGAGAACAAAGTTGAAAGTCCCACACTTTCTGATTTCAAAACTCACTATAAGTCTATAATAATCAAAACAAGACCATAATGGCATAAAAAGAGCCATATAGATCAGTTGAATAGAGTAGAGAAACTAAGATCAAACTCTCAAAAAACCTTTTCAACAGGAGTGCTGAGTTCTGTCCCCTCCAAATTAATATGTTGAAGTCCTAACTGCCCCCAGCCCCCTGTACCTCAGAAGGTAAATTTCCATTTGGGGAGAAAGTCTTTAAAGAGGTGTTTAAATTAACATGAAGTCTTGGGAGTGGGCCCTTAATCCAGCATGACTGGTGTCCTTTATAAGAAGAGGAAGATTCATGGGAAGGTGAAAAGGGAGGGGTGTGCAACACCCTATGACCCAGCAATTCTACTTCTGTCCAAAAGAATTGAAAGCAGGGTCTCAGAGATTTGTACAGCTATCTCCATAGCAACATTATTCATAATTGTCCAAAGTAGAAAAAACCCACATGCCCACAGATGGATGAATGGATAAACGAAATGGGGTATATACCTATGATGGGATATCATTCAACCCTAAAAAGGAAGGAAGTTCTGACTCACGATGTAACACAGTTAAACCTTGAAAATATTATGCTGAATGAAACTAAGTCTGACACACAAAAACCAAATACCATATGATTCCACTTATGTGAGGTCCCTAGAATAGTCATTTTCACAGAAACAGAAAGTAGAATGGTGGGTGCCAGGGGCTGATCGTGAGGTCTTTTAATGCTTCACTTATTAGTGTTTAATGGGTATACAGTTCATCAGGAAGATGAACAAGCTCTGGGGATGGATCATGGTGATGGTTGTAGAATCATGTGAAGTTACTTAATGCCACTGAACTATACACATAAAAATGGTCAAGTGGTAAGTCTTATGTATGTTTTATCACAATTTCTAAAACCTGAAAACTTGGGGCATTATGTTAGGAGACTTTGGAACTTATTTGAACCTTCTGTGTGACCTGGATTTGGCGGTGGGGGGGGGCACTGCCTGATTTCTGCCAAGTGGTGTGGAGGCCCAGGCTCCCCATTAGGCCTCTGCGGATACCAAAGGGGGCAAGGCTCCTCATTACTGGGCAGAGGTGGGAGTTCCAGCCACATGAGAGGCCTCCACTAATACTCCTGGCCCAGAGGAATGGAAGTGCCTCCTTATTGCCCACCATGTGGCCTCCACTGAACAGGGATGGGGAGGTAGCCACCCCTGGGCAATGATGAAAGTCCTGACTCTCCAGGAGGCCCCCTTTGTCAGGGTGGTAGGAATGGGAGGGCCACCTGGTTCCTGTCAGATGGGGTGGAGGTCCAGGATCCCCACATGGTCTCCACTGACACTAAGGGAGGGTGGAAGGCCTCATGACAGCACAGTGGGGATGAGAGTCCCTTCTACCTACTTGGCCTTCTCTGACCCCACCGCAGTAGGGAGTTAGGGAGAACAGACTTTGGCCAGGGCTTTTTTTCCCCCCTCTACTTACCTGTTGGTGTTTCCTGGTTGACAGCTTCTTCAGCTTTAATCTGGGGATATATGAGTCAAGGAGAAAACACAAAAACTCACCATCACATCGTTCCTGCGCTCCTGGCCTCTCTAGTCAGTCTGCCTTTTTCTTTCCACCTTCCAGAGTCTTAATGTCTGTCTTATGTACAGTGTCCTGGGCTTTCCATTGTGCTTAGAAAAGAGAATAGGAAAAAATATATCGACTCCATCTTCACAGATGTGAAAGTCTCTTTAAGTGTTTGCTTTTCGTTAGGAGAGATGTGAGCCCGCTCCGTGTGCTAGTGGGAGAGGTTGAAGGCACAAGACACTGAGGGTCTGCTGCTGGAGCTGATGCTGCGGGAAATGGGCAAGATGGATCTTCAGACCCCAGGAAGGGATTAACCTTGGGCAGGGCAAGGATAAACTCTGAAAGTGGAGATAAGAATGGGCAGAGGGTGCAGAGAAATGGGAACGAGACAGATTGACAAACCTTGCTTTAGTGACTCTGTCTACTCCATAAAGGCAGAGGCTGAGGGTAGAGGATAAAGGAAGAGGTGGAGTGAGGGATTGAGGAACAATGACAAAACTCTGGAACAGCTGTGAGGAGTTTCAAGGAGACCTCTGCTTGCTCACGTAGCAGGCTGGCCAGCAACGGTGATGACAGTCACGGATGCTGACATCACCAAAGGTGGGCTGTGTGCCAGGCCCTGATCCTCAAGGAAATTGCAGAGAGGAGCACAGCTGGGGGATCCCCACTTGGTGGTGAGAAAACCAAGCCTTACAGAGATAAGGTAACAAGCATTTCATGGCCTGAAATGGCAGAGGTAGGACTTGACCACATGGTTTCTAATTATGGATCCAGGTCTCTTGGGGGCTGGGGGCCCAGCTGAAATTAGACATCGTGGATCTGTGGTGTCCTCACCCTTGGGTGAATTTCTTTAAAAGGCTGGGCATAAAAACAGAAGTTGAATTGCTAGATAGTGTCCAGGTTGGACACTATCAGAAGGACAGTGTCAGAAGGATATTGGCAAGAGATGGGCTGAGGTGGTGACCATGTGTCCCAGTTGGATCAAGAGTTAAGTCAAGACAGTGAGGGGATGATAATAGGGAAAATGGCAGGTGCCAGTGGCCAGAACTCCTGACAGGGTGGAAAACAGGTGGGAGGATAAGGGCACGGGTATAAGAGAATAGGAACCATAGGAAGTTGCGTTTAGAGAAGAGAGATTGAGTTAAAGACTTCTTGGTAAGGCAGATCCTGGATGTGACAAGGTCTAAGAGTGTGGGTGGCTGAAGGGGGGAGGCAAAGCATTTGAGGTCAAGAAGCTCAAGGGTGAAAGGTAAAGTCACTCCCCCCAAGACAACACAGCCATTCACTGGGAGAGGTTGGACTTGCTGGAGAGGATAAAGAACATTCAATGACTCTTGTTCAACACAGTGAGGCAGGCTTTCCTCCAGGGAAGCCAATCCAGATAGGTGTGATGGAATTTTGCAGTGAGGGAGAAAAATAAGGCTCACGTTCAAATTCAGGATGGGCAAGAGGGAGTCTGGAGTGGAGGAGCAGGGCAGGGGCAGGCGGATGGAAAGTCACAAAGAGGAAACACCAGTAGAAGAGGGGAGGTTCTTGCTGAGGCAGTTCGGGGTGATCAGATGCCACTCGGGAATGGTGACTCAGAGGGGCTCATTCAGTCGTGGAGGGTGGATGTCTTTGCTCAAATGACTTTGCAGTCCTTGCTCAAATGGGATCTTCCAAGGAAGAGCACAGATGGACCTGGTGGAAGGTCCAGGAGCCTGATAAAATCCAGTTAAGCAGACAGTGAGAGTTTTTGTAGGATTTAAACCCCACTGGAAATCCAGAAAAAGCTGTCAAAGGGTGAAGAGTGGGTAGGAATGATTGAGAGCAGTGGAGAGAGGCACAGGCAGATGGAGATTCTCAAAAGAGAGGTGTGTTTGTAAGCAGTTCTGGGAAGTGAAGTCAGGGAGGTACCGGGACTGGACCTCACACCAGCACCATTCACTCCCAGTGCCTCTGCGGGCTGTGCCCTGCACGGGGTTGTGGCGCTCACAGCCCAGGGTGCGAGGCAGGCACATGGCCCATCTAGAAGCTGAAAAACCAAATGGAAAACAGCTGCTGGGTGCCACAGCTGTTGCAGTGAGGAGGCGATGCTCATGCTCGAGTCAGCCTGAGAGTTGTTCCCCAGTGGACACGGTGGATCAGCAGCCACAGTGGGTGGGGAAGGACACAGCCCAGAAGGAGCCTGGTGTGTTCGGAGGCTCCCAAGTGGCCTAGCATGGGGAGCACAGGAGCCACGTGGTGGGGGATGAGGGCCAGCAGGGCCGTCACAAGCCACCTAGGTCATGTTTGTGCCTTGGCTTACGTGTTGGGTGTGGAGGGAAGGAACAGGGAGGAATATGCATTTTAGAAGATGTGAAAAAGCAGACAGTAACAGCAACCACAACAATAAAAAGCACAGTGACCAACTATAAAATGCAAGACCGGTTCACAGATTATGGTCTCTTCCCTTCTCAGGAAGTTACCTTCCTCATGGCCAGCTCATTGTTTTTACAACAAAATGTGGTTAAAGTAAAAAGGGAACCAGCATGGGTTTACCAAGATCACATGTTCCTGGCTGGAAAGAAGTCACAGCAAAATGCAGAAACGCTTGGGTCTGTATCTCTTCTCTCACTTCAAGGGGAAGTTTCTGGGTAGGACTTCCTGCTATGCCCTAAGGAAGATTAGAGGACTAAGAAGGCGCAGCGGCTCTAACTGGGGCCAGCCGCAGGTGTGGCAGGAAGGGAAGGGGCTCTGAGCACAGAAACCCACCTGCCCGAAGACAAGGTGGGAGCCAAGAGAGGCTCAGGGCTCTTCCAGATGGAAAACAACTGTGGAGACATGGCAGCTTAGTGCAAAACATGGTCCCAGATCGAATCTTGATGGTGGGGAGATACCCATCCCCAAGGAGTGTTTTAGGGCAACTGGCAAAATGTGAATATGGACTCTGGGTTGGAAAACTGCATCAGATGGCTGTTGAATTTCCCAATTTCAGTCATCGGTCTGCACCCCTGTAAGAGAATGTCTTTGTTCTTCGAAACCGCACACTGGACTGTGTAGAAAGTCTTTGGAACTCAATGTGTGCAACTTCCTCTCAAACAGTGCAGGAAAATCACACGCCCACTCAATACGGAGGAGAAGGAGAAAGAACACACAAAGGGAGGCAAAATATTAACAATTGGTGGAATCTGGACGAAATGTTCTTTGAACATGAGTTCTTTGAACTATTCTCGAAATTTGGGTGTAAATGTGAAATTACGTCAAATGTAAAACTTAGGAGGAAACAAAGCAAGGCTCAGGGTCGATTGTTTATGGCTGGGACTTCAACTCAGGGCTGAGAATAAGCTAAATGTATGGGGGGATACAGAACAAACACTGTTTTTTTTGTTGTTGCCTTGCTTTCCTAAGAATCCTCCTCTGTGGAAGATCGGCTGAAATCTATTTATTAAAAATGATATTAATTAATGATAATAATTTATTAGTAATGATATTAATAATTACTGAATCCCATGTAGTTTTGTTTATGCTATCATCTTCACAGAGTTTACATTATGTATTAGTTTTCGACCAGAGGTCTCCAGAATGATGACCTAGGAGCAGTCTTTCCGGAGTGTCCCTGTTTGGTCATGCAAATTTATGGTGGCAAGGAACTTTGGTTTTCGAAGCTACAACATACATATGCTTTGTGGGATTTGATGAAAGCAGCCCCTTCTGGGATTCCCTGGTGCCTGGAGCTGTAGGGAGTACGTATAAGGTGCCAGTAGTCCTGGGAGGGGATGAATTACATGAAGATCTGGCAGAGTGGCCTGGGATGACAGGAAAGGACAAGGGTTCCAAGGTCAAAGGCAAATTCATCAGAGGGAGGGAGATAAGAGGTTAATGAAAAGCAAAAGGCTCTGGGGTGTGTCTGTGTGTGTGTGTAGTATGTATGATTCTGGAATAGCAAGCCACTGAGACCAGCAGCCCCCAGGACAAGTGACTGTGGCATGGTGTTGGTGTCATGGGTCGGGAACAATGGGTGAGCATGTGTGAGTATGAACAGCCGCGGTCTTGGAGGCCAGTGTGTTGCACCTGCACCGTGGCCTAGATGGAGCCAGGGCAGCTGGGGCAACCCTTCACAAGCAGGCAGGTGTCCCTGCAGCTGAGCCCATCGGGCTCCCACTGTGACCCGGGGGGTATCTCTAGAACACAAATGCAGTGTTGCCCTCTCAGCTCTCTCCCAGCCTGGGTTCAGAAGAAAGATTAGAGCCTTTCAAGTCCTCAGGGTTCTTGCACAATTTGAGGGGGAGCCTCAGATAGATGCTGTGTCTGAGTCTTCTTGACCATTAATGGGAGAAATTAAAAAAATATATATATATATATATACATTTGTCCCAGGTGGTGGCTAATCCTCAAAGGAGGCCAGTATCAGTTCTGTCATTCCCCGCACGCATCAGTGGCATGGAGCGTATTTCCCCTGCCTCGCACGTAGGCTTGTCCTGTGATGCTTTGGCCAAAAGTGGTGGGACTTCTGGGCCCCGGGGTTGCAGGCCTGTCAACTTCTGCTTTCGTCTTCCTAGAACATTAGCTTTTAGTTGCCGCCTCTGGAAGCCAGTGCCCTGCTTTGACCTGCACAGAGAGGCTAGCAGCATGGAGAGGCCATGTGGGGGACTGACCTCCTGGGGGACAAGGGGTGTCAACTTGGCAGCTATATGAGGGGGGCCAGTTTGGACCCTCCAGCCATCCCAGCACCCTGGACAGCACCTTGAGAAGCAGAAGCAGCCCTCGGCCACCTGTGGGATCCTGACACATAAGAGTTTGCTTAATTTAAGCCACGAATTTTTAGGGATTTTTTTGTTGTTGTTTTAGTGCGGCGACTGACAACAAACACATAGCGTAAGTGGGTCAAGTGAATGAGACAGAGAATATAAAGAAGCCTAAATAATGAGGTTATTAAGAGCTGCTTAAGGCTCGGTGACAGACTGTTCCAGTTTGCTTACCAGCAAGGACGCAGGACACCCCTGAACTCTGTTGTCTCATTTGCAGCTTCCCGAACCTGGGGCTCAGACACCCACAGGTGTCAGTGCTGGATCCGGTGGCTTCCTCTTGTAAATGAAGAAACGGGGGCCACAGGGCAGAAAAATTACCCCCCTCAGGTCCCGAAGCTGGTGTTAAAGTTAGACGGAGGGCCAGGCTTTCGGAAGCCCCCTTTTCCTGTCTCCATATCATAATCAGAAACAGCAGCTCTATTGACTGTTTGCCACACGCCATGCACTCCAGTGCCTTTGAACCTCCCTGCACCCTCTGTAGTCAATATCACTGTCAATACGCACCTCCCAGACAAGGAAACCAAGCCTCATACCAAGGTCAAAGCTGGAATTTGACCTCAGGGTTCCCAGTGCCAACGGCACCGTCCCGTCTTTTCCTATATCACAGGAGCGGGTAGGGTTCAGAATTCTGATTTTAGTTTTCCCTTCACAGGGTAACTTGGGATAACTTGGGTTTATCTGAAGCCTAACATAGTTGCCTGCGGCATATCGCACTCCTCTCTCCTGTGCCTTTGCCCTGCCGCCCCCCCCCCCCCACCGCCTTCTCTGCCTCACGACGCCATTGTGAGGTGAAATGGGAGAGCAGGTGCTACCAGATCTGCGTGATTGTTGCTAAGTGTGACCACTCTCATTAAAGCAAAGAGATAACGGAGGCTCCTTGAAAAAGGGAGAAATACCATCAGTTCCACTTTTGGGCACCTATGCCAAGAGAACCAAAGCAGCAAACTAAAGAGCTATCTGCACCTGCCATGTTCATTGCAACATTATCTGCAGTAGCTGAATTGTGAAAGCAGCCCGTGTGTCCATCGACGCATGAGTGGATAAGGGAGATGTGGTATATACACAATAGAATATTACTAAGCCATTGCTGTGAAATGTGTAAACCTGGTGATTCACAGACCTGTACCCCTGGGGATAAAAATACATTATATGTTTATAAAAAATTTTTAAAAATTAAAAAAAGAATAAAAAAAAGAATATTACTCAGCCATAAACAAGAATGAAATTTTGCCCTTCGTGACAATCCGGGTGGAGGTAGAGGAAATTATGCTCAGTGAAATAAGTCAGACAAAAGCAAATACTGTATGATTTCACCTATGCATGGAATCTAAAAATAAATGAATAAGCAAAACAAAACAGAAACAGACTCATAGATACAGAGAACAATCTGGTGGTTGCCAGAGGGGAGGGTTTGGGGGAATGGGCAAAATGGGGGAAGGGAATTAAGAGCTGTAGTCTTCCAGTTATAAAATAAATTAAGTCCCACGGGTGTAAAGTACAGAGTAGAGAATATAGTAAATACAATTGTAATAACTTTGCATGGTGAGAAATGCTAAGTACACTTACCATGGTAAGCATTTAATAATGTAGGTAATGTTGAATCACTATTTGTACATTGGAAACTAATATAATATTGTAGGTCAATCATACTCAAATTGCAAATAAATAAATACAAACAACTATTTGTACATAAGAAGACCAATTAAAACGATATACAGCAAACTGAAGAAAAATGATGAGCTACTTGGCAGATGATAACTGGAACTCATGTTTAATTGCATTGGTTTTAAGGAAGATTTTGAGAAAGGGCTCCTTCTGCTTTTCTCTTCTTCTGCTTTTAAAATTGTAAACATAGCACATTTCAAAGAAAGAACTTATAGCTCCTATTCTGCTGAAAATTCTGGTTGGAGTATGCAGATTCAAATATTTGTGTTGGCCAAGAGCTTTGACTTCCTGCCGGTTCACACGTACAGTGTCCCTGGAGAGAGGGAGGGGAAGATAGTCATGCCTCAGTGACTCTCAGGCTCCTGCCCAGCATGCCCAGGTTGCTCCCTGGGCACAGGGGAACATAGTGAAGCCTAGAAGAGTTGGAGCCCCCACAAGCTGCAGCCTCCAAGCATGGTGGACTTCTCAGAGCCACCTAGCAACACTTCTGAGTTTCCCTCTTCTGGGTATTCTGGGTCACATGTGTCTTAAACGTTCTCAGTCTAGGATTCTCCACCTGTCCCCCTGCCCTCATCAGCAGGTGACCCCATCATTTATTTCACCAAGAAAATAGAAGCCATTAGGACAAAACACTCAACTTTTGCTAGAAATCCTCCCACTTCACCTGCGCCTTCACCTGTCCCAACTTGTTCTCACCGGGCACACAGTGAGGGTGAGTCCTGCCTGTCCCTGTCCCCTCTGCACACTATGCCCCATCAGCTTTGCCCTCAACTTCCACCTCTCCTTCTCTGAGCTCAAGCCTCTTCCATCTGATGAAGTCTTTCCCTTGATCCCTCTAGCTGCTGCCCCATCTCCTCCCCTCCTCCTCACAGCTATACATCAAGCCACCTGTTCCCCCAACCCACTCCAATCTGACATCTGTGTTCCCAGTTGTTCTGCATCCCATAGAAGCTCATGGCCCCACACTCCCTTGGCAAGCCTCCCCCAGCCCAGGGGCTCAGCTGACTCAACACCCTGTCCACCAATTGTTTCCTGAAATGCTCTTACTTCTTACCTAGGAAACTATCTTCCTAGTGGTCTTCCTACCTATCTGACTGTTATTTCAGGCTTCTCCCTGCCTATTTCTGGAAGGTTGGTTGCCTTGGCTTCTGGCCCTGTTCTCACTTGTCACAATACCTTAGTCAGGTCTGGCCAGGGGCCAGGGAGAAACTGTACACAAGTGAATTAGTCTGGGTGGGAGTGATAGGGAACAGTGGGGTCTGGGGCAATCGGGGAGCACAAGAGCCTTGGAAAGGTGGTGACAGAAACTCAGCATGAGTAGATAACTTCCAAGAGCAGGGTCAGCAAACATTTTTCCAAAGAGCCAGAGAGCAAGCCCTGTAGGTATATGGGCCACATGTCATCTGTCACTATTCTTTTTTGTTTTAACAGCCCTATGTATATATATAAAAAAAAACCTTAGCTCTACAAGTCATGCAAACACAAGCCAAGGGTCAGATTTGGTGTGCAGACTGTAGGTTGCTAAGCCCTGGGAAAGACTGAATGTAAGCCAATGGTGGCTAGAACTTCTGGTTTTCCAGAGAAGCCAGAAATCCAGATTTTGTTTGAAATCTTTTGGTTACCAAATGCTGACATTTAGAAGATCTCCTGGGAGCACCTGTCTCCAGGTACCCTCTGGACATCTTGCAGCCACTGGAAACATGTCCACCCAGAACCCAATTTCTCAGTACACCACCACCCCCAGCTGGGTTCTCAGTCTCAGCAAATGGTGACACCCTCCACTAGAAACAGACACCTGGGGGTCCCTGCCTTTCACACAGACCTCATCAGCACAGTGTTGCTGATCCTTCCTCCTAAATTCCTACCTACCTGCCTCTACCCTCAGTGCCTCTTCCCTATGTTGGACCACCATCATTTCATCCCTTGGGAAATACAACCTCCTCTTGATAAAAGAGTCTCTATCTCCTGTCTTACCCTCTCTTAATCCTTTCTATATCCAAAACGGTCTTTCTAAAATGCAACTCTGATCATGGCACTCCTAAGCTTAAGACTTATTTGCTGGCTGGGTAAGGTCCTAAACTTCAGTTGGTCTAGAAGGCTTCTGGTGGTCAGGTCCCTGATGGACCCCTGGTCCCCTCTCCCTCCTGGGTCATCTAATTCCACTCTGTGCTTCCGTCTTTGTGGGCAAGTAGCCCACAAGCTCCCTTCTAGTTCCTGAAATGAGCCAAGCTCCCTCTCACTTCCAGGTCTTTGCGTCTGCTGACGTCACACATCCTTTACTCCACGCCACTTATTTCCATGTTCTTTATATCTCAACTCCTGTCAGCTAGTGTTCTATCTTTTCTTCTTTCCTTCCTTCCTACCTTCCTTCCTTCCTCCTTCCTTTCCCTCCCTCCCTTCCTTCCTTCAATATAACAGCTTTATTGATATATGAGTCACATGCCATATAATTCACCCATACAAAGGATAAAGCTCAGTGGTGTTTTACATTCAGAGTTGTGCCACCATTTCCACAATTTTAAAAACTGCTTATCATCCCAAAGAGAAGCCCGTACCTATTAGCAGTCACTCCTCCCTTCTCACCAACAGCCCTCCACCCCTGCCCTAACTTTAGGCAACCACTCACCTACTTTCTGTCCCTATAGATTGGCCAATTATTCCAGACATTTAGCGTAAAAGGAATCATATGGTAACTAGTCTTTTGTGACTGGCTTCTTTCACCTGGCACATTTCAAGGTTTCATGTGTCAGAATTTCATT
>ML103269.1:69745-94024 GCA_003697995.1 Taxidea taxus jeffersonii
TTTTATTGCTGAATAGTATAGTTTTGTATAGACACACCACATTTTCTTTATCAGCTCATCATTCACAATGTTAATTTAATCTGCTGTTTCCTTGTGTTCTGGTTCGTAATAATCTTTGGAAAGGAATCTGTTTTTGTTTTGTTTTGTTTTGTTTTGGGGTCCTGTAAAATGAAAGGAGCCTCTGCAACTCGGAGATCTTTTGCAGAGGGATCAACTCAGGGAGAAGGGGAGGCAGAGGCATGAAAGTTGATGTGGGTAGATTCAAGTCAGTCAAGGGAGGAAGGGGACACTTGGACCCCCAGCTCAGATCTTTTGGCAGAGCCATCCCTGTACTGCACAGGTGAGATGCATTCTTCTCAGAAAGGGAGGCAGCAGGCTGGAATAAGAAGAAAAGGGCTCCACACTTTTAACTAAAGTTTCCTATCAATAACCTGAACAAATAGGTCCAACATATGAATATTCATGGTGCTATTGAGTTACATGGTTCCTTGTGTATTTTGGATATTAACCTCTTTTCAGTTAGATGGTTTGCAAATATTTTCTCCCATTCAGTAGGTTGCCTTTTCATTTTGCTGACTACTTCTCTTGCTCTGCAGAAGCTGTAAAGTTTGATGTAGTTCCAGCTGTTGATTTTTGCTTTGTTGCTTGTGCTTTTCATATCATCCAAAACATTTCCCCAAGATCAACGTTGAGGAACTTTCCCCCTGTGTTTTCTTCTAGTAGTTGTACAGTGTCAAGTCAGATGTTTTAAGTCTTTAATCCATTTCAAGCTGATTTTTGTGAGTGGTGTAAGGTAGGGGTCCATTGCATGTGAATATCCAGTTTTCACAGTACTACTTATTGAAGTATTAACTATTCTTAACCCCCTTGTCAAATATTAGTGGACTTTGTACCTGTGGGTTTATTTCTAACTCTTGATTCTGTTCCTTTGGTCTGTATATCTGTTTTTGTGCCAAAACCATACTGTTTGGGTTACTATAGCTCTGTAATAAAGTTTGAAATCAGTAATTGTGAGGCCTCCAGCTTTATTCTGCTTTCTCAGGATTGTTTTGGCTACTCAGGGTTTTTTATGGTTCCATAGAAATTATACTTTTTTTTTCTATTTCTGTAAACAATGCCATTGGGATTTTGATAGAGATTGATTTGATCAATATATAGATGACTTTTGGCAGAATGAACATTTTAGGGGTGCCTGGGTGGCTCAGTGGGTTAAGCCTCTGCCTTCAGCTCAGGTCATGATCCCAGGGTCCTGGGATCGAGACCCACATCGGGCTCTCTGCTCAGCGGGGAGCCTGCTTCCCCCTTTCTCTCTGCCTGCCTCTCTGCCTACTTGTGATCTCTCTCCCTGTCAAATAAATAAATAAAATCTTTAAAAAAAAAGAATGAACACTTTAATAATATTAATTTTTCTGATCTATGAACACAGGATGCCTTTCCATTTATTTGTGTCTTCAGTTTCTTGTAATTTTCAATGTATAGAACTTTCACCTCTTTGGTTAAATTTATTCCTAAGTATTCCCTTATTTTTTGATGCTATTATAAATGGGATTATTTCCCTAGCTTAGCTCAAAGTCTGAAGAATTCTTCTGTGTTTTCTTCTACAAGTTTTTTGTTTTAGCTTTTACATCTAAGTCTATGATTCATTTTGAATTAATCTTCATGTATGGTGTGAGGTAAGGGTCTAAGTTCTTTTTTTTTTTTTTTGCATTCACGTACTGTTTTATGATGAGACATTTTTCCATACTGTGAATATTGGTATCATCTTAATATTCCATTTCACAAACATACTATAAACACTGGGGACCTGGAAAGTGTTTGACAACTGGCTTTCAAAATAAGCCCTGATTTGTAACATTTGCCAGTTTCCCTGGTGTAAATACTCCAACCACATCTGATTTCAAAGTACATAACCTTGATGTTACATAACTCATCACGGAACTGGGAAGAGATTGCACAACTGGTTTTTTGAATTATTTCAAGCTGACTGTAGCCCATTATGGGATGTTGGGGTTTTGGCTTTTTTTTTTTTTTGGTTTTGGTTTTGGTTTGCTTCTTGTTTGTCCCTTTGTTTACCCTCAATATATAAGAGGTGCCCCCCTCCCCAAAGCAGGAAGAAGCAGGCTACTTTATTCACTGCTATAAATGAATGCTGGCCCTCCAGGGAGTTTCTAGTTCTCCCTCATGATGAGCACAGCTGTGGACAACATCCTTGCAGCTTTTCTGTGGTCACATTTAGTGATGCCCATTCTACTTACTTTCAGGACAACTCTGAACCTTGCTTCTTGGTGAAGATAAACAAAATTGAGTTTTGACAAAACAGGAGAAGTACGAAGCTGCTTGAACTTCTGCAATTTTACAAAGACGCATGTTCAAAATTTAAATTATGGGAGTGACTTCTCTGTTTTTATCCCCCCTCCCTTTTGGGAACCAAGTAAACCAAATGCTGTAGCGTGACAGAGTTGTCTTGATAAGGCACCAGGGTGAGGTCAGGTGTGAACACCACAGTGCCTTAGCAGCTTCCTGAGAGTGTCGCAGGCATCAAAGTAACAGGAAGAAATCACTGGAGTGTGACATTGTTTCAAAGAAAATGCACCAAACCTTCCTTCTGAGGAAAACTTATAAGAAATGAAAAGAAAAGTAGGGAACACTCTGGGGCAGATGGCTTTCACAGATGATTGTTAAACATCGTTCGCCACATCCTTACCTGCACTGGGTATTTTCACTAAGGGAATGAAATAAACTCTCTCCACTGTCTTATCAGGCAAAAGAAGTATCTCATTTTTATTAACATTTCTCTTATTACTATCATGATTAGTATTTTTGTATTAATGACTATTGCATTTCTTCTATGACCTATCTATTTATATCTCTGTTCATCACCTAAAATCGTTGGGTATTCAGAATAATTGTGTGGTGGGAAAATCCCAGTGGTTTTCCTATAGATTTTGTAATGTTGCCTTATGTATTAGGAGTTTTGACCTTTGGCATCTTAATTTTTAGTTTGGGTGGGTTTATTTTTGTTTTTGTTTTTTGCCTGACATCTTTGTATTGCCTGCTTTGTATTGTGTGTCATTATACAAGCAGCCACATTTCTCTTTCAGTAAAATACTTCTCTTCTTTGAAATTTGCTTAGAATACCTCACACCTTGTTTTTCCAAGTGAATTTTAGATTTGTTAAATTAAGAGCCAAGACAAATGCTCTGGAGGTTGAACAAAAACTATAAAGTCAGTTGGTGCTGAACTTCCAAGTCTCTGGCCAAAATCAATTCATTGGGCCTGTTTCCTCCATGTTGAATTGACTACATCATGCAGCTCCTATTCCATCCCAGCACATGGAAGGCTCCAGTGCCTGTGGGGGTGGCAGGTGCTTCTCCCAGTGGTCTACATACCTCAGGTATCTGCTCTCAAGGAGCTTATACTGAATGAAGGGATAAATGAATGCACATGTGAGTAGTGGCATTTGGATGAGTGGATAAACACATAAATGGATAAATGAAGTTTACTGGTAGCTCTTCTTTTCCCCCTCAGTGCCCTGTTCCAGGGATTGTTTCCTTTTGCTTTCCTATGAGGACAGGTAGCAAAAGAGACTTACAGGGTTTCTATAATTTAACAATATCCAAAACTTCTGCTGATGGCTTCAGAACATCTCACAGCTCCAGGATTCCAAGGTCCCTGTGCTTTAAATGATCCTAAAGCCTTGGCACAAGGCAAGCAAGCCCACCCACTCATGGTGGCTGGAGGATACAGATGCTTCAGAGGGATGGGGCAGGGTAGTAGCTGCATGAGGCTAAAGCTTGGAGGGAAACTGGTTAAGGTAGTGCATATGGGCAGGCATTCACTCCCATGGGGGATGGCAGGGGGACGGGGGGGGCGCCTGAATAACCCCTTCCTTCTTCCAAGAGGCACAGTGCCCAGGACGGGGACAGAATGGAAGCTCTACTGGCTCTATTTAGACAGTTATAACCCTTGTTCTTTTGCTGCCATCCAGGCATCAGTCTTTACACCATTCCTCAGCTCCTATCACAGAAAGTAGGAATGGGAAATGAAGGACTGGAATAAAGATTGGACAGCTTCAGAGCAGGAAGACCCTACTCTGTCCAGATTCTTGAATGACAGAGATCTAATTGCATTGAACTATGTCTGAACAGAATGACAGCTACGGAATTGAAAATCAGTTTTCTTTTTTCAAAAATTTATCCAGAGAGTTTCATGGTAGAAGGTGTTAATTATTGCACTGAGTTCGGGGTGCCCCATTAAGAGGAGGAGTGAGTGTGACAGGGAAGGAAATGTAAAATCAGACAATATCAGGATTTCTATTTGCCCCTGCCAATACTGAGTCCTCTACATATGGAAAAAATCAAAATGTATTCCATTTGGTTGGTGTTTCTCAAGCTTCAGTGATTAGAACCACCTTTTTAATTTTTGCTACATTTTCACATGTTGAATAACTTACTAAATGTGGCACTTAAATAAATAAATGTATTTTCATTGTAATAGTTACCCCTTATAAGGTACTGTGTGCCAGGTACTCTCTTAAGCACTCCTAATGCATTGACTCATTTAATCTTCATTACTACCCTATTAGCTAGATACTACTATTATCTCCATTTCAAAGGTGGAGTCTCTGAGACATTAAGCAACTTATCATAGTAATACACCTGATTAAAGACCTAAATGAGAAATGGAATACTATTATGCTAAAAGGTAATAATACATAGGACAAAATGGAATAACATTAGTACATAAGGGGAGACAAAGAGTTCCTAAACTACATGTAAATGGCATAAAACAAAAGACAAAGTTTCATATTTTATTACATCAAGATCAAGAATTTATTCAACAGAGGATGTTATACAAAAGTAATACAGCTGAGACAATGATAAGAGTCATTTGCAATGTCTAAGGCATTAAGAAATTAAAATCCAAAATATACAAAGAACTTTTGCAAATCAACAAGAAATGACAGCAAACCCAATTGAAAAAATGATAAAAACAAGTAATTTACAGAAGAAACTCAAAAGCCCAACAAGCATATAAAGAAATATTCTAATTCACCAATAATAGGAGAAATGTAAAATGAAACAACTGTGAGTGTCCCTTTACTTAGACTAGCAAAGATTAGAAAAGAGTATAACATGGTGTTGGTAAGGATGTGGGAAGAGGAAATTTCAGGTATAGGGAGTAGCAATATGGACCAAACTAATTTATGTCTCCTCGTGATCCAGCATTTCAAGTCCAATTCTGTATGAGGATATTGCAGCTTTATTTATGAGAGCACTGAGTTGGAGGCAATATTGACACCCATCTTTAGGAGAGTAGATTAGTGCAAGATACACTCTATGGAGTAGTGGCAGCAGGGGAAAGAAATGGATTGGATATTCTACTGGTGGTGAGCCTGGTGGCGGGAATTGGATGACCTTGAAAACCACATACTATAAAACAAATACATAAAAAAACAAAATTTTGATACATAAAAGAAAAAAATGTTATACAATTACTAGCATTTTGACTTCTGAATATATAGCCAAAAGAATTGAAAGCAGGGTCTCAAAGAGATATTTGTACATTCATGTTCATAGTAGCCTATTCACAATAGCTAAAGCATGGAAGCAACTCAAGTGTCTGTTAACAAATAAATAGAGAAGCAAAAGAAGCCCATCCATACAGGGCAATATTATTCAGCCTTAAAAAGGAATGAAATTCTGATCCAGGCTATAACATGGATGAACCTTGAGGACATTATGCTGAGTGAAATAGCCAGTCACAAAAAAGACAAAATACACATATTTTATGCACAATTCCACATATAAGAGGGTTTTGGGGGGAGGGAGGAATAAGATGTTGTTTAATGGGTTTAGAGTTTCATTTTTACAAGATGAAAAGAGTTCTGGAGATGGATGATAGTGATGGCTAACACAACATTATGAATGTATTTAGTACCACTGAACTGTACACTTAACAATAGTTAAGATGGTAAGTTTTATGTGCATTTTGCCAAATTTTTTTAAATGGGGAAGAAAAGAAAATGATGCATATTAAAAACTTTACCACCAGATCTACCTTACAAGAAATACTAAAAGAAGTTATTTCAGTGGAAGTAAAAGAATGCTAATTAACATCATAAAAACATAAAGAGGTAACTAACATAAATTTCATGGTAATGGTAAAGATATAGTTAGATTCTGCAATATGGTAATAGTGGTGCATAATTCACCTACAACTCTAGTTTAAAAGTTAAACAAAAGTGTAGGGAAAAAGCTATAACTACAATAATTTGTTATTAGTTATAAAATTTAAAAAACATGTAAATTGTAACATAATAACCTATAATGTGAAGGGGAGGAGAAGTAAAAGTATAATGTTTACGAATTCCATGGAAATTAAGTTGTCATCAGTTTAAAATGGGTTGTTGGGGGCGCCTGGGTGGCTCAGTGGGTTAAAGCCTCTGCCTTTGGCTCAGGTCATGATCCCAGGGTCCTGGGATCGAGCCCCGCATCGGGCTCTCTGCTCAGCATGGAGCCTGCTTCCTCCTCTCTCTCTGCCTACTTTTCTACCTGCTTGTGATCTCTGTCTGTCAAATAAATAAATAAAATCTTTTTAAAAAATTAAAAAAATAAAATGGGTTGTTGTTAGGGTCTCTTTTATGTAAGCTTTATGGTAGTCACAAAGGAAGATCCTAAAATAATTACACAAAAGAACAAGATAAAGAAATCAAAGATACTGATACCCAAGGACATCGAACCACAAAAAAAGACAGCAGTATAAGAAACAACGAACAATGGATCCATTAAAAAAAACAACAGAAAACAAAGTGGCAATAGCAAGCCCTTACCTATCAATAATTACTTTAAATATAGATGGATTAAATTCTCCAATTAAAAGCCATAGAATGCTGAATATATAAAAAACAAGATTGAACAATATAATGCCTGCAAGAAACTCACTTTAGCCTTAAAGACATTCACATACTGAGAGTAAAGGGATAGAAAAAGTCATTTCAAACAAATGGTAACCAAAACAAATTGCTGTAGTAGCTATCCTTCCATCATACAAAATAGACCTTAAATGAAAAATGGCAAAAAGAGACAAGGAAAGGAAAAGTGAATTGGGGAAAATCAGAGGAGGAGATGAACCATGAGAGACTGTGGACTCTGAGAAACAAACTGAGGGTTTTGAAAGGTGGGGGTGGGAGGATGGGTGAACCTGGTGGTGGGTATTAAGATGGCACATATTGCATGGAGCACTGGGTGTGGTGCATAAACAATGAATCTTGGAACACTGAAAAAATAAAATAAAAACAAGAATGTCACTATATAATGACAAAGCAGTAAATATATCAGTAAGATAAAACAATTGTACATATTTATGTGCCCAACATCAGAGCACCTAATTATGTAAAGCAAACTTTAACAGAACTAAGAGGAGAACTAAACAGGAATACAATAATAGTTGAGAATTTTGTTGCCCTACTCCAAACAATGGATAGATCATCCAGACAGAGAATCAATAAGGAAACAACAGCCTTGAACAACACTCTAGACCAAATGCACTTAACAGACATATACGGAACATTCCATCTAGCAACAGTGGAATACAAGTGTGCATGAAGCATTTTCCAGGACAGACCATATGTTAGGACACTAACAAGTCTTAGAAAATCAGAGACAATTGAAATCCTACCAAGTATTTTCTCTGACCACAATGGCATGAAACTAGAAATTAGAAACAAGAGAAAAACTGCAAAACTCACAAACATATGGAAATTAAACAGCACTGTCCTGGACATCTGATGGATCAAGGAAGAAATTAAGGGGGGAGATACAAAAGTCCCCTGAGACAAAAATGAAAACAACATACCAGAACTTATTGGATATTACAGATGAAAGGATAAAACTGAATCTCTCTATCTTACACCACTCAAAAAAATTAACTCAAAATGGATTAAAGACTTAAATATAAGACCTGAACAATAGAACTCCTACAAGAACACACTGGAATAATGCTTCTTCTTCTTCTTCTTCTTCTTCTTCTTCTTCTTCTTCTTCTTCTTCTTCTTTCTTTTAAGGTTTTATTTTTTTGACAGAGAGATATCACAAATAGGCAGAGAGGCAGGCAGAGAGAGAGGGGGAAGCAGGCTCCCTGCTGAGCAGAGAGCCTGATGCGGGGCTCAATCCCAGTACCTTGGGACCATGACCTCAGCTGAAGGCAGAAGCTTAACCCACTGAGCCATCCAGGTGATCCTGGAATAAAGCTTCTTGACATGGGTCTTGGTAATGATTTTTAAAAGTATAATACTTAAGTATAAGTAACAAAATAAGAAATAAACAAGTGGGTCCACATCAAACTAAAAAGATTCTGCACAGCGAAAGAAACCATCAACCAAGTGAAAAGACAAGTTACAGAATGGAAATAAAAATACTTGCAAACCATATGTCTGATAAGAGGTTAGTATCTAAAATCTATAAAGAACTTGTGGAACTCAATCACAAACAAACAAAACAAAACAAACAAAAAAGCAAAACAGAAACAAAAAGAAATAACCCAATTAAAAATGGACAAAGTACTTGAATAGCTATTTCCCAAAAAAGATGTATGCAAGGCCAACAGGTATATGAAAAGATGCTCAGCATCAGTAGTCATGAGGGAGAAGCAGATTAAAATAACAGTGAAATATCACCTCACACCTGTTTTAAAGACCATGATCAAACAGACAAGCAATAACGAATGCCGGTGGGGACGTGATGCAAAGAGAATGCCTGGGCACCATTAGGATTATATATGGGAACAGTTACTATGGAAAAGAGTATGGAGTTTCCTCAAAACATTAAAATAAAACTATCATATGACCCAGCAATTCCACTTCTCGGAATATATCCAAAGGAAATGAAAACACGAGCTCAAAAAGATATCTGCACCCCCATGTTCATAGCAGCATTATTTATAATGGCCAAGGAATGGAGGCAACCCGAGTGTCCATTAGTGGATGAATGGATCAAGAATTGTGATATAGGGGTGCCTGGGTGGCTCAGAGGGTTAAAGCCTCGGCCTTCGGCTCAGGTCATGATCCCAGGGTCCTGGGATCGAGCCCCACATCAGGCTCTCTGCTCAGCAGGGAGCCTGCTCCCTCTTCTCTCTCTGCCTGCCTCTCTGCCTACTTGTGATCTCTGTCTGTCAAATAAATAAATAAAAATCTTTAAAAAAAAAGAATTGTGATATATATTTTTCAGCCATTAAAAACAAGAAAATCCTTCCAGGTGTGACAACATGGATAGACCTAGAAGACATTATACTATGTGAAATAAGTCAGAGAAAGACAAATACTGTATGATCTCACCTACACGTGGAATCTAAAAACAACAGCAACAACAAACTCATGGAAAAAGAGATGAGACTTGTGGTCACTTGTGGAGAAGAGGGAATCAGAAGAAGGGGGTCAAAAGGTACAAACTTGCAGATAAAAGATTAATGAGTCTTAGGGATGTGATGTATGACATAGTGACCGCGGAAAAACCTACTATAGGGTATATAGGAAAGGTGTTAGGAAAGTAGATCCCACTGGGTGTGGTGCATAAACAATGAATTCTGGAACACTGAAAAGAAATTTAAAAAATAAATAAAAAATTTTAAAAAAGTAGATTCTGAGTGTTTGCATCACAGGGAGAAAATTTTTTCCTCTTTTCTTCTCCTTCTTTTTTAAAAATTGTATCTGTGTGAGAAGGTAGATGTTGGCCAGACCTCTTGTGGTCATCATCTCACAATATATGTAAATCAAACCATCATGCTGTGTGCCGTAAACATGTGGTTATATTCAATTATTTCTCGGTAAAACTGGAGGAAAAAAACCCTTAGAATGGGACTTCTACCTTGGTTCATTCCATTTTCTTCCCTCATCTGTTGATGGAGACTTCTGTTGTTTCCATGCCTTGGCTATTGTGAATAATGCTGTAGGGAACAGGGGAATACAGATGTCTCTTTGAGATAAGGATTTTGTTTCCTTTGGACTTATAAGCAGAAGTGGAATTGCTGGATCATATGGTAGCTCTATTTTTAATGTCTTGAGGAAACTTCACACTGTTTTTGATAGTGGCTGTACCAACTGACATTCCCACCAACAGTGTACAGGGTCCCCTTTTCCCACATCCTCACCAACGCTTGTCATCTCTTGTCTTTTGGATAATAGACATTCTAATGGGTGTGAGGTGATATTTTACTGTGATTTTGACTTGTATTTCTCTGATGATGATATTCCCTGAGTGATGTTGAGCACCTTTTCATGTATCTGTTGGCTATTTGTATGTCTTCTTTGGAGAAATGTCTATTCAGGTTCTTTGCTTATTTTCTCAAATTATTTTTTATTATGTTCTATTAGTCACCATACAGTATGTCATTACTTTTGATGTAGTGTCCCAAGGTTTATTGTTTACATATTGGGTTATTTGGTTTTTATTTTTGAATTATATGAGTTCCTTGTATAAGTTGGATATTAACATCTTATGGATATGTAGTTTACAAATATTTTCTCCCGCTCCATAGGTGACCTTTTCATTTTGTTGATGCTTCCTTGTGCTGTGCAGAACCTATACCTTATATGCCAAAAAATAAGAAAGGGCTTAAAAATTGGTAGAAAGAATAAGAAAAGGATGTAGGATCCCACTTGAAGGGCTCCCAGTAGATAAATCTGGGACAGTTTGTGCATCAAAACAGTAAAGATAATATCAGATTCTATCCCATTAAATAAAAAGGGCATCTATGAGGTCATGATGATATAAATAAATGAATGAATGAATACATAGGTGGAGGAGAAAAGATGCTTTTACTTTTTACAGTGAAATGCCCACTAATAATGGGAAGTTATTAATTAATAAGTATAATATAATTTACAGTGTAGAAATCTGGTGGAGACTTTCTAAAGCAAGTGATAGAGTTTAACATCCTTCCTGATGGGACAGGTATCGGGAGGCACCAAACGCCTCCCGATATGAGGCACTGAGAACATCACAGCATCACTTCTTCGAGATTCCTGCTCTAGTTGCATAACCTGACCCTAATTATCAGGAAACATCAGGAAACCCACAACAAGGAACCATCAGCCGGGTAACCATGGCATTCAAGATGTTGAGATCAGGAAGGACAAGAAAAGCCTGAAGAAGTGTTCCTGATTGAAAGAAACTAAGAAGGCATCCCAACTAAACAATTCTAGGTCTTGGGACTATGAAGGACATTGCCAAGTGGGCAAGATTGGAAAGAAGGCTATAATTACCTGGTGATCTTGTGTCAGTTTGTTTCTGCTTTGATCATGCATCATTGTTTCTAGTAAAATCAATCTGAAGTACAAAAGGCTGATGAGACATCATATTTGCACCCTGCTCTCAAATGGTGCTGGAGAAAAATAGTACTTTATATCTAGTTATCTCCCTGTCTATCTTTTGAGACAGAGAGGGAGGGAGCGAGAGAATGATAAATTAGAGCAAATGTGGTAAAATGCTGACAGCTGGGGAATCTGGATGAGAGAGCCGGAAGTCTTTGGGCTCTTCTGACAACCTTTCTGAAGGACGAAATGCTAGAAACAGCAATAACCGGGGCGAGACTCCCACATGCGGGAGCAAGGAGCAGAGCTGGGGGCAAGAAGGCATCTCAGGAAGGGCTGGAGTGACTGAGGAGGAGCCCTGGCAGGGGGCGTCGGATCTCTTATCTGATAGATTTGGAGAAAGATCACCCAAAAAACAGACTTAACTATAGAGCACACACTGCTGGGGAGGGTGGGTGAGGGGTGGGTGAAATCAGTGATGGGGATGAAGGAGGGCACTGGGGGTGAGCACCGGCTGTATGGAAGTGTTGAGTCCCTCTATCGTACACCTGTATGTTAACTGGCTGGAATTAAAATAAAATAAAAATAAATAAATAAAAATTAAAACTTACAAAGAAATCACCCACTTTCCTTGCTTTGCTTCATTCAATCCTCGGGTTAAATCTGCTCTCCATGGGGGTAGATACTCGTCTTAGCCTCACTTTATAAAGAAACTGGGGGCTCAGAGATCCATGCATTCAACCAGCATTTAGTAAGCACTCACTGCGGTCTGGTTTTACCACGGCTACGCAAAAAAAAAAAAAATGTTGTGTGACTGCAGATGTGTGTGTGTAAAGCAACGCAGGAAGGAGATGCCCTGCGACATTAGTGTGCTAAGAGACAGTGCACGAGGGTAGCGGCGACTGACTACAAATGCTTCTGGTTTCTTCTTTGGCCTTATCTGTTTCCAGTTTTCTACAATGAACATCATTGCCTTTGTGACAAGTTAAAACATAAGCGTTCTTTCAGAAATGGACCTGGAGGATGTTGTCATGACAACCTTTCTCGTTCGGATAGTTTTGTGACTCAAACATTGTTTCTTGATGCCGTCTTATTTGACCAAAGTGGCAGACAAATGTTTTTTTTTAATTCCATTATGTCTTCTTCTCTCCACACTGCAGAGACTAACTGGTAGGTTTGCAAGTGGAAAACTGACTTCCCCATTGACTCCCAAAGCCTGGATTTGTCCCCATTTTCTGGGTGGAAACATAAGCCCAGGGCAATGTGACCATCTCCTTCCGAGATAAAAACTATCCAGACCTTCATGATACCGGCCTCTTTACACAAAGAAAGCACGCCTACATAGTAGGTCCCTGCATGATGGGGAGGGTGGCTGGATAAAAGCACAATTCTAGGGTCCAAATGAGAGCAGCCAGCCCAATGATGTCACTGTGTTGTAAGATGGGACACCCACTCTCTCAGAGTGGGTGATGACTTTCTGACTGATGAATTCCTTCCTCCCCTTTGCTGCCCAGTGCCATGGACTCCATCATGGCCCCACTCACCTCGACTGGAGTTTCCAGGTGTCCCTGTACCTGTGTGCCTCCCACGGCTCAGAGAACTCAAGAGAAGTCAACACTGGTCACTCATAGATGACTTGTACAAACAATAATGGGGAAATGGGTTGCATAAATTAGGGTGTAGCCCTGCTGTGGAACTCAGTGCAGCCTTCAGAAAAAGTGCTTTAATATGATTTATTCACCTGGGGAAGTGACCCCAACATACTGCTACTTAAGAACAAAAAACAGCAGGAGTACAGTTGAAGTCCATCTTTGTCATCATCGTAAATACACACAGGAGATAGCAAACACCAAACTAACAGAGAATACATAGAAGAGGGCACAGTCGTCTTTGGGTAGTGAGAATTGGGCGCTTTGGGTGTTTTCTTTTTCCCCTTTGAGTTTTTAAGCTGTTTTTTTTTTGTTGTTGTTGTTGTTGTTGTTGTTGTTATTGGGAAAACTATTTTTGAAGAAATACACGTCCTAGGGAAAAGGGAAGAAAGATGTGATGACCAGGAGGTCCCTGGTGAGAGATCAGATGTTAAGGACATTGAGGGGAAATATGTTTCTTTGAGTTAAGGGTCCTCTCAACCTTCCACTGAAGGTGAGTCCCCACCTCACCTCCTTCCCTCTCAGCCTCAAAACTGTCAGCTTGCACACCAGGTCATTTTTTCCTGTGGATGGGTCCAAGGTAACAGCCGGAGCTCTGATCAGTAAAACCAGAAAGCTTGCGTGGGGAAGCGGAGCAGGGAAATTGACCCTGTCTCCTTCTGCCTGATATTAATTTCTGCAATAAAGCCAGCAGAATGTACTCCCGCCTCATCGAATTTACAAGGAAGGGAGATTCTGGAAAATATTCAGCAAGAAGAAACTGATAAATGGAAATAATGACTCCCTCCCCTCCGTGGCTATTTCAAGAAGTCAGATGTATTATGCATTTGATCTGTGTCTAGCCCACTGCCTGGATTGCTTGGTTTTTGCAAATGTAACAATTCTGGCCAAGGGCTTTCTCCATTCCACTGCTGAGGGCTGTTCCCCAATCCTATTTCCCAGTAAGGCTCGAGTTATTCTATCATAGAGTTCTCTGTTCCTCGGGGTTTCTAAGAGCCTGAACCCTGCAGTGGGGCGCGGGGTGGGGGCAGGTGAGGGTGGGGAAGAGGCTGCTGGCTCCTGCAACGCTCAGATTGGATTCAGCAGGAAATCTGCACTTCCAAGTTCATTGGTGGTGGGGGCAGGGGCAGGGGCCCAGGATGCCCAGTGGCTCTGTTTACAAATGTTAATGCTCACAAATCATGAAATCCCATTTGGGCCCAGGCTCTTCCCTGGCACCCTCTGTTCCAGTCTTCTGGAATGTCCCATTTTGCTCATTCACCTCCTTTCTACCAGGGAGGAGTTCTTGGAGATGGCTCAGTCATCCCAGAAGTGATTTAGTCTAGACTGCCTTTAAACTCACTCACCCCCACACGGCTGCAATTCCACACCATTCCAGGTGTCCCAGCCTGCCTCGGCTTGGGTCAGTGTGCCTGGCAGGTCACCCTTGCTGGGTCCCGGATCGGACTCCAGGGGCCCGAGTCAGAACCCAGCGGAGAGTTCCTGCTCCGCGGTAGAGGGCGTCACAGAGCTGGCCCTCTCGAGTCTGTCGTTGGAGAGGAGGGGGAGCCTTTTAACCAAGCTCATGGACAGCAGCCGGCCGAGCAGCTGGCGCAGGTACCTGCGGAACCGCTCCCCTACGAAGGCGTAGATCACGGGGTTGACACAGCAGTGCGTGTAGGCAATCACCTCTGTCACCTGGATGGCTAGGTCGAGCTGTTTGCTCTGCCTGCACTCGTCGGTGAAAAAGCTGTCTTGGAAAGCAGAGACCAACATGGCCAGGTTGTAGGGGGTCCAGAAGAGAAAGAAGACCACCATGATGACAAAGATCAGACGAACGGCTTTGGCCTTCTTCTCATTGGGTCGTTTGAGCAGAATCCGTATGATCTCGGTGTAGCAGATGATCATGACCAGCAGGGGCAAAACCAGACCCAACATGCTCAGTTTCAGAGCCTGGAACTGTTTCCAGGCTTTGAGGGTTTCACGAGGGAAGTGGAGGCTACAAGTGGTATGGGAGAACTCCCACTGGATTTTGGAGAAGTAGAAGCCTGGGACAGAGGCCAAGATGGCCAGGGCCCAAGCGCCACCACTGGTGATGATACCAAAGATGACAGTCCGAACCCGCAGGGCAAACACAGCGTGGACAATGGCTAGGTACCTGTCCACGGTCAGCAGGATGATGAAAAAGATCTCGCTGTACAAGCCCATGTAATAAAGCCCCGAGAGCAACTTACAGGTGCCATCACCAAAGCTCCAGTCATCCTTCAGCTTGTAGTCGATCCAGAAGGGCAGTGTGAAGAGGAAGAGCAGGTCCGAAATGGCCAGGTTGAGGAGGTAGATGCTGGTCATGCTCTTGAGCCTCTTGTGCTGCATGAGGACCAGGAGCACCAGGATGTTGCCGACCAGGCCAATGATGAACACCAGGGAGTACAAGGGGGGCAGCAGCTGGGCTCCAAAGGCCCTCACCTCCCCCTTCTGGCATGGGGTTATACCCTCATAGTCATATTCCGTCGTCATGTCATAGCTCTTTGTGGGGGCCGAGGTTTCCATCATGGCTTTTTGCATGAGTCAAGGAAGATGATTTCTGTGGTTACTTGGCCAGGAAAGGCAGTGGGCTGCAGACAACAAAGATGAGGTGGTGATTATAGGTTTTCACCCACCTGACAGCTGTTTACTGAGTACCGACTATGTACCAGGCCCTGGGACTCAACCTTGAGCAAGGCAGGATCCAGGTCCTCTCTGCCCTCGTGGACCCTGTGGTCTAACAGAGGGCGTAGGCAGTAAACAAATGAGCCCATCAGTCATTAATTCAATTACTTTGGCACTAAGTGTCATGAAGGAAAAGGCCACCGGCTGCACAGCACAGACAGAGGGAGATCCCGCCACACTGCCCTGAACCAGTGCTGCCCACTGCCTTGGCATTGGACTTAGTGCTAGATAACTCCTCCCACCCCGACCAGAGGGGGTGCTGCTATCGTTCCCTGGTTTAGAGGTGATGATGGGAGAGTCAGAAGTGGTAAGGACACGTATCTAGAAGAATGAGAGCTGAAGTTATTCTCGCGTGCATTCCTGAAGCCAAATGCATCCTTGCGTCCAATCACGGAGCAATGATTTTGCACTGTGGGGTCTCTGGAAAGAAGCTGAGAGTCCCAGACTTGCAAATAGGTCTTCATGTCTGAGGGGGCTAAAAAGGTTCTTAGCCAGGGATTATGTAGCATGGTGGGGGCACATGAAAGTGTGTAGGGTTATTATTTTATTTTATTTTATTTATTTCTTGGTTGCCACTGTGACTAGGGGATGCTACTATCTGGTAATTCAGTAGGCAGGGCTGAGGATGTCCTCTAATGCAAAAATTATCGTACCCCAAAGGCCCATAGTGCTGTCATAGTGAAACTCTAGAAGGCCAGCCCCATCCCTTAGTATAAGAGGACCCTGAGGACACCAGAGCAGGTCAGCTTGGCTCACGTCATACAGCCTTGATGTGGCCCACATGGATCTACAGGTCACTGAGTAGGTCTCCCATGAGGGACATGAGGAGGATTCAGAGGACAGTACAGTCTGGGAGGAGTGGGCAACCTCATGGGAAGCAGAAGGGATGGGGGCGGGCAGGGGAAGAGCTCAGAACAGCCTTGAGCCATGAAGCATCATGTGACCACCAGTACCTGGAGTTCTGCCGAGAGATGCTCTGAGATATTTTTATCCAGGGTTGGCTTGAAACAAAGAAAAACAAAAAGAACCACTAGAGAGCTTGCCTTCATAGGATTTTCCCAGCCCCTGATTTTTAGCATTCGTTTTCCATCCTTTCCACTTACGACAGAAATCTCCCTGAAGGGAGCATGGGCTTTCGTAGAACCTACCAGTGTGTGACTTTGGATGAGTTAATCTACCTCTCTGAGACTCAGTTCCTCATCTGTATATGTGCTGCCGAAGCAAGCACCTCAGTTCCTCATCTGTAATGTGAGAAAGTAACACTTTGCAGGACTACTGTAATGTATGAGAAAAGCCACCCCCTAGTACTTACCGGGCCCTCAGCAAATATTGGGGTTCCTCCTTCCCTGCACTGATCCTTCTCTGAGGCCAGTCTCCAGCTCCAGTCTTATTCTGGCTGATGTGCCCTGCTGCCCCAAGTCCCCCCACCAGTTCTCTGTGTGGTTTACCTGGAAAATGAATTCTACTCAAGAGTGGTGAACCAGGACAGTCCCTTCCATGTGAACTGCCCTTCAAAATTTTCAGTAGGTTCCCACCAGTCTGAAAAGTAGCCTGTTCCTACATCATAATTCCCACCCTGAATCTGGGGTCTCTAGCACTCTTCCTTCTAAATTGCTTAATGAATGTTTCCTTCCTACAAAATTCACATTTCTGCAGTGGCCATTGGAAAATGAGGCACATGGGGTTGGGGGCGGGGGGAACGACAGTGTCGTACAGCCTGATTGGGGGATTGTCATTTCCAGCCAAACGCCCCCCCCCCCTTATGGCGACTCCTCTAGCTCTGGACTTGCCTCTACCTGACCAGCCCTACTTCTGGAGAAACCCAGGCTGGCAGTGCAAGCTGTGTGGACAATTTCTGATTTCCTGTCCGGATATGGACAGGTCGGCTTTGCGGACACATTTTTGGATGGGTTGGCAGGTTTTCAGCAGAAGCTCCAAGCAGCTTGGAAGCCCAAGGAACAACTGGTGCAAGACTGAGCCCAGGAGCCCAGTTTCTGGGGAATTTTGGCAAAGGTGATGGCAAACCGAGTCAGCATTGCTCACGCCATTTGAACAGAGAACCACTTACACCAGTCCCCTCCCCCGTCCACCTCTAACTTCATTTACTATTTTGCCAACTTGCCAGGCACCACACAACGACTCTGGGAGAGAGATGGCCTGGCATGGGGCCATGAAGGGAGGCAGAAGGACCCTGTTGCCACCCAGCCCTGCTGGAGTCTGCTGCAAAGTCCTCCCCAAAGCCACTGTGCAGCAGACAACTGGAGCCCTGGACGCCACCTGGGACCTTGCAGGGGCAGCATCTTCTAGCCTGGGATTTGGTGAAGTCTTTGGGCAGAGAAAAGGCAGTCTGCAGGGATAAGACACCCAAGTGTGGTGGTGTGCAGGGGCTGGCTTATCTGGTTCATAAAAAACCAATCGTGTGCATATCTCCCCCAGCTCAACATTCAGGGGCTCCATAACTTGAAATCAACCATAGTGGGGATATTTACACCATAGAAATCCACAAACACTAGAAATCAGGGCTTCCCTCCCTCCCCCAGGAGAGCCACTTGTTAAATATTTACTGGTCCTTCATTCCCCACAGTCTACATAGCCTAGAGCAGTCCTGCTAGTCAGACTGGGGACTGAAGTGCCAGTAAGTGGTACACAGCCTGACGAAAACCTATGCAAACTTCCAAGAGTTTCTAACTCTGAAAATCTGGGCCACTCCAGAGTTTATGGAGGAAAAGTTGAAATAAATACTTCCAAGTAGCCCCCATGCCCCTCTCTCCTCAGAGAAAATTCTGACCTGCCTCTTTGTTAGTAGAGCAGAATGGATGCATCCCAAGAGGACATCTCCCTGCCTACGGGAGGGTAAAATCCTACCTCCTCGAAGGACAAACCAGCAGTCCTGATTGTAAGGCTCCTTGGGTCTAGTCTTCTCAAGAAACTGGTCCAGTATCAAATCATCCTCGCATCAGCAACATTTTTTTTCTAATTAGTATTTCCCTTTCGCTACAATTTCTTCATACACTGTGTTTGGTTTTTGTTTACACAGAGCAGTTTGGCAAGTGATTTCCTCTTGAATGGTTTTTCAGAGATCCTCTTGTTCTTTTTTTTTTTTTTTTAAGTTTTTATTTATTTATTTGACAGAGAGAGAGACACAGCAAGAGAGAGAATACAAGCAGGGGGAGTGGGAGAGGGAGAAGCAGGCTTCCCGCTGAGCAGGGAGCCCAATATGGGGCTCGATCCCAGGACGCTGGGATCATGACCTGAGCTGAAGGCAGAGGCTTAACCCACTGAGGCACCCAGGCACCCCAATCCTCTTGTTCTTAACTGACTTTAGAAAGGCAGATTTTCTCAATCAGTCACCAACAACCCATCATTCAGGAAAGCTTTCCTTTTTTAGCAAAAAAAACCCCCATTTTACATCTGAGCACCCCATCTTATAAATTCACCCTTTGTCAGTATTGCTATACAATTAATTGCCTTATAGGTGCATGGATGGTCTACTTAGGCGTTTGCTTGACCCTCAAAGAACTCCTCACCTTTGAGGAGGAAGGTAAAGAATGTCCCGCAACATGAGGACCACAATCCCACCTGGCTGCATGCATGTCTGCAAACCAGATTGACCTCATGGTCACTGGGGAGACAGAACAGACAAGTGCCACTTACTCTGGTCCCTAGGGGTTTTGTCCACGAAGTCTTTGTTTCTGGAACTTTCAGAATCTTTATGAATTCAAGGTTCAACGTCCTTACTGAGCAGGAAGTCTTCTGCTTCCTGTGTGATGCTTGAGGACTCCAGGGTTCACAGTCTTTCAGAATGACAAGAAGGGGATAGAGTTCTTTTCGTATCTGGTTGGGTGTCCGTGAGTGGCCACAACACCCGCCAGTGGCTGTTCCTCGACGCTGAGTTTGTTCAAAGGATTGTCTCTGCTCCCAGAGATTGTGAGAATGATTGAAAGCACAGAGAAAGGATTGTGCTTCTCCCTGGGGAGCTCTGCCTTAAGGGGACTGGGTCGGGTGGGGTTGGGTGGAGTTGAGTGGGGGAGAGGTGGTATGAGGTGTTCTGGGAATTTGTGAAGCAATTGAAGGCTGAGATTATGCATGTGTGTTGAGGGCTGAGGGAGGGCGGGGCGTGGACGTCTTGTGGTCAGCGAGTAGCCTTTTTTTTCTTAAAGCTTGCAAATGGAAGGGTTTAAACCAGAAGCCTGGGTCCTGTTCCTCAAAATTCGAGGGCTGATAGCCCAAGAGAGGTGGCATTTTTCTCTTTGGTGCCCCCTAGGTCCTTTACCTCTGACCATTTGCTGTCCCTCTCTGCACCCCATTCCCTGCAGGACCGAACCCCACTGAACAGTTTCACCTCAAGGAACCCCCAGCCTGGAGTGAGCCCAGGTCTCTAGGTTGGATTTTGGCCATTCCTTTCTGATTCCAGGTTCCTGTTGTGTGTGATGATCCAACCAGAGGCCGTGGTCAAATCCCAGCTCCGTCCTAGAGACAAGGGCAGATAAGGATGCCTTGATAAGTCTTGGCTCCTGCTCCATCAGATGAGAAGGCTGAACACTTTGGTCCATAGCAGGGTGTCCCAGGTCAGCTTGTAGGTGAAGGGTGTCCCAGAGCATCTGGCCCAAGAGAAAATGTCTGATGGAAGATGCCTTTTGTGATTTTCCCTGCAGCAGCCAACACCTGCTCTGCCACTGAGCTTGCAGCCCACTCGGGTTTTGCTCCTTTTCCATAACACAGGACCCCTCAAGTCTTCACAGATGGTGCAAAGCACCAATTCAGAAAGGGATGCCTGTGTGCTTTGGAAATGTCACTTGTCCCTTCAAGGCTGTTTCCTCATCCGTAAAATGAAAACTTTAGACAAGGTCTTCAAAGGAACATTCCATGAGTCTCCTGGGATCAGGTCTCCCCTCTTCAGCAGGCTATCCACAGAGATGGGAGAAGAGGGAGGCCAAAGGTGACCAGATGGACGAAGAGGGAGATGGGCCTAAAATCTTGCTGCCTTTGTGCGGAGAGCAGGGCGTGAGGAGCGCATTCTGATGAGCCTGGCAAACCAGACCTGCATCACATCCTGGGTCCACCTCTTGGTAACTTTGAGTGTATTATTTATGCCTTTGACTGTCTCTTTCCTCTTCTGTAAAACAAAGCTAATGATGCTGACTTTATAGAGGATTAGATAAAGATATAGACATGCTTATGAATGAATGATTTGGTGAAGTGCCTGAGACATTATCGATGCCTGTCTTAATTTGGGCTTCCCTGTTAGGTGCAATGGCTTGGAGTGGAATGCAGACACAAGTAGTGTATTTTCAGGGGATCCTAGGAAGCACTGCAGGGGAGGGGAAAGTGGGTCAGGGAAGGGAATGTGATGATAAGGGTAGCCCTGTAGAAGGCAAGGGACACCCTAGCCTTAGGGGGAGCTCAGGGAGCCCCAGAGACTCACCCTTACTGTGGGGCCAGAGGTGAGGAGACCAGGCATGTATCTATTAAATCTCTATCTGCCCACCACTGACAGAAGACTCCTTCTCATTGGCTTGTGTCACTGAATATCATTCCCAGGAGATTCTCCACCAGCACACAGGGCTGGCCCTTCAGGCACGGGCCATCACCCTAGACATAGCAGGGACCGGTGGGAGTATCAGTAAGGTGCACACCCCAAGATTCTAACCTTGACTTTGCCTAGGTCTCTGACTCCTTCATTTGGCACCCCCTTCATTTGTGTCAACCCCTGACCTAGACGGCTGACCCTCTCCTTTCATCTCACACACTTCCATTGTGTGGAATTTTGACATCCGATGTTGACCCAGCCATTTCTGCCGCTCCTTTCTTGTCTCAACCTCAACATCCCAGAAATCTGTTTAATCAAGACAGAGCAAGGCCAGGCTCATGGACTGTGTGGAGCCTCGTTCTCATGGAGGCTCACCCTTCAGGTTCAAGTGGTATACCTGTAGGTAAATTTCCAAGAGGGAATGGTGGTGCCAGGACCATGGAACTCTGTCTGCCGCCCAATGTGTTGTCTTCTCTCCCCTAAGTTCTGCTTGTTTCTCTATTGTGCTGTGTCATCTAGGGTGTTGACCACACCCATGACCCTTCTCATCCTGCCTGGATCGTGCAAGACACCACCTCTTCTCTTGAAGCCTTCCCACGCTGCAGCAAGTATTCCATCCGGGAAGGACAGACGCTGGAGCTCTGAGAGTTTTTTGGGGAAGTGGTGGAGGTCCCTTTGTTTACACTTAATGACATATGTTGGATACTTTTGACAATAAATAGCAGGGCACCATTTTTAACTATTTTTTAACTATTTCCACTTGAAATAGTTTAAAAAAATGAAAAAAGACTAAAAACTGTTTTGTCTCACGAACCTAGATCTTAGCTAACAATCTCTAACATTCCCTTGTAATAATTCTTGATGATTTCATAATCCACACATGTCTGCAGCCTGACACCCTCACATTTAGGGGCTTAACATCACGCTGACATGGTAGAGTGAATTTGTGGGGCATGGGTGTGTCCGTGTGGCAGTGGGTACTAGTGTTCGACAGGGAGTGTCCCAGTTTCCCACACGGCCTCCCGTCCTCTGGCTGGCCACCCCAGCTTCCTTGCCTGGTGGTGGTGGTGATGGCTGGTGGGGGGCGGGGAGGGGCGTTCCTCAGGCATAAGCAGAGACTGAAGAGTGTCTTTAGGCATAGCATCAGAAGTCACGATGTCCCCTCGGCTGCATCCCATCAGTCACAGCAAGTCACAGAGCCCAGCTGCAACCAAGGAGTCAGGGGATGGAAGGACCGTTTCAGCTGGAGCCATCGAGTACACTGTAGAAGGCCGTGTGCCCCAGGACAGGGGGGCCGGGAAGCCCTATTTTATCCTCCCCCAAAGTGCAGTTTTCCTCCAGCTCCGGGACCAACGGGTTCCTTGAACTCCTCCCCTCCTTGGCCATGTCTTCCACATCCCCCAGCCGCTCATTCCCGTGATCCTAACTCCTGCCTCTCCACATCACACCATCTGTGGCCTTCATACCTCGGTCCCCAGCACCCTAGCCTCTGACCCCACTCCCACCATCCTCCCTCCTACACCGGTGGTTCTTGGATCCCAGTGGGTTGTCAGCTTTCCACAGACCATCCGCCTCCTCCTACCCTTGCTATCTATCATTGTAGTCCTCCCTGACCTACACCCTCCCTCCTTTCCTGGGCTCCTTTCTGACTTTGTGGTGTCTGCCCAGCAACATCCAGTCCCGGGCAGAACCAGCGTCGCATGCATACCCATACAGTTGAGCGTGCGTGGCCAGAGGGAACCCCGTAGGCATCCCGTCCGGGATGGTGCGAAAGGAATGGCAGCCCCACAGAAGGGTCCACGGTCACCCATGGGCAGTGTGATGGCTCTATCTATCTTTCTGATGCGCTCAGACCAGCTCTCTGGCCCGGGCCCGGAGAGGGCTGCTGGTGACACCTCCAGGCATCCTGACATCTACCAGAAGACAGGGCTGCCTCTTCCTTTCGTCAGTTTAGAAGAAAAGGGAAGCTCCAGGGAGTTCTTTGAGAAAACAGCCCCTGGAGAGGTCGCTTCTCTCCAGTGCGCCCAGGGGCAGGGCCTGGGTGACAGTCACAGGAGGGAGAACCTCTCCTCCCCATTCTTCTGTCACAGGGCGATGCTTAGCAGGAAACAGACACTGGAGGGCAGGGTTTGAAAGCTTAAAGGGGAAGGACGAGCCCATGATCCTCATCTAGCCTCCTTCCTCTCCCTCTTTCGCCCACCAGACTGCCTAGTCTCCGGGGTGGTGGAGAGCCCCCAGAGCCCAGCCGCTGGGCCTGTAGACGTTGCCCACCAGACCACGGCAGGTGGCAGGGGTAAACACCGGCAAGAACTGAGTAGTAACTCACTGTCAGGAGGCAGGGGTCTGTGAAGAAGGCAATCATAACCCTTCATGCCTCAGATCGAAGCTGCAGACCGTGAGGTGTAAGCACCTGCCGCCTCTTCTGTCTCTTCCGAAAGCTGAACCCTGTGGGGCGGGGGGGCTCCTGCGGGCACTGGTTCCCTCCCATTCCGTCCATCCTCCACCCAGGATGTGCCCTCTGTCTGTGTCACTCCCGGGGCCGTCACAGGCCCCAGGTGAGTGAGGCAGGGCCTGGCACTCCCGTTTTCACTCCAGAGGGTGGTCTGGGGCCGGGCAGCATCAGCATCACGTGGGAGCAGGTTAAGAAGAAAGATTCTCCGGCCCCACCCCAGACCTGCCGAATGAGAATCCCTAAGATTGGGTGTTGGACCCAAGAAGTTGGAAGCCCTCCAGGGCATCTTATTTATTATGTTGGAGTTTGAGAATCATTGCTAGATGCTTGCTGATTAATGTGTAATGGCAAGACCTGAACGCACTTCCGGAAATGCAGACCACGGGCCTGTGGAAGGAGAAACTGCTTTTTCACCAGATCCCCCCAGGGATCTGTTTGCACGGTATGGTGTGTGAGACACCCTGGTTCTAGAACATCATGGTCCAGTGATTATATCTGTGTAAGGTTCAAGAGATGCCCAGAGGAAGGTGGGTGGAGTCCCAAAGCATCCTGCAGAGACATTGACACCTAGTCCGGATGCCCCTCTGGGTGAAGATGCTCGGTAAACATTGGGAGACTGCTTGTTGCACAGAAGGAGCACGCTAGCTGGGCT
>RCUC01136361.1:0-27930 GCA_003697995.1 Taxidea taxus jeffersonii
GGAGAGCTTGCTGCAGAAGAACTCTCCGCGGTGGCCCAGCTCGCTCCTGAGGTGATGTCTGCACAACGGAACAAGCGCATCCTGGCTGGCACGGAGCAGGATCCCCGGGCTTCGCCATCTTTGGTGGCCTCTCCCATGGCCATGGCGAGACAAATGGCAGTGACTGGACCACCTCCCGATAACATCTCCGTGTTTGTTAGCACCTCATCGCTCTTGGCATGAACAGAGCCAACACGTTGCCTCTGTCACCTCTGAAAAGCAAGCTGCTCAACTGTAGGCAACCAGTGGCAAGGAGAACAGGGCATGGAGAGCGTACGCTTTACCCAAAGGTATTAACCTCGCTTGTGGGGGCCAATCCTGACGTTCTGAACAACAGGCAGCAAATCCCATGTGGTGAAAAGAACATGCCCAAGAACTGGGGCCAGGAGGAGAAGTGGCACGAAAGGGAACAACTGGCTAATGGGCCATGCCAGGGCGCAGGAGTCCCTCCCTGGGCTGAGCTTTCCAGGGTGGGCGGCCCCGTGCAGCTGTCAGAATGCAGGGCCGGGGTGAGAAACGGCCTCCAAAGCGCACAGCTGTGACGATGTGTGTGGCAAACGAAGGGCTAGGTGACTCAAAGGGACCGCTTTCTTTCCAGACACGCAGCAGCCCGTCCGTCGGGGGCAGCGGACGTCGTGTGTGGGCACGGGGCTGGGCGTGAGCGCCACGGCACAGCGGAGGCCCTGAGAGCCCGGTGGCTTCTTTTCCTCCACGCCTTTTTTTCTTTTCGAATTGTGGTAAAATACAGGGAACATAAAATTGACCGTGTTCAGCATTTCTTAAGTGTACATTTCTGTGGCACTAAGTACACCCACGTTGTACGACCATCACCACCATCCACCTCCGGAAGTTTTTCATCTTCTCAAACAGAAACCCTACACCCATTGACCACGGGCGCCCCAGGCCCGCTTCCCCCAGATCCTGGGAATGAGCATTCTGCTTTCCGTCTGTGTGACTCTGACTACTCTAGGCACCCATGTGAGTGCAATCGTGCAGCATCTGTCCTTTCGTGACTGGCTTATTTCCCCCAACATAAGGTCCTCGAAGTTCATCCATGTGGAAGCACGTGTCCGAATGTCTTCCCTTTTTAAGGCTGAATCCTATTCCATCGTACATGTAGACGGCTTTTTATGTTTGTCCACCGACGGACATGTGGGTCGCTTCCGCCTTCTGCCCATTGTGAAAACCGCCCCCAGGAGCAGGACTGCATGAGCCCTTGCTGAGGCCCTGCCTTCGCTCCTGTCAGGAAACCACCCAGCAGTGGGCCTGCGGGATCCCACGGTCTCCACATCCATTTTTACCTATCCAATCGCATCTGCATGTCTTAAAAACCCAGAATGTCACCCATTTTTCTTTTTTGCTCTTGCTTTTTGAGGTGGGTACAGGATAAGATGGTAAATAAATCTCTTCCAAGATCTAGGTGAAAAAGACCAGAGCCAGTGACCCTGCTCAAGGAATCCGGCCCATCACCATGAGTCTACCAACGTTCACAGACCCCAAGACCTCACCCCTGCCAGCACCTGGTCGATCCCACTGGATGGGAGGTCTGCCAGCGACGACGGGGCGGGGGGCTCACCATCTTGGCAGGCCACTCAGTGCACAGTGGGCAGCAGAAAGAACTCTGAAGTTCTTTCCTGTGCTGAAGAGAAGTCTGTTTTGCTATCCGTGGATTTACTTGGCACGAGTGAAGTCAGAGCGGGTAGAAAATGCTCCAAGGGCTCCTCTCACAGCTTTGTTGTGGAGAGACCGACGGCTGACGGAAATGAAGTTATGTGACCACAGTGAGCCGGTTTGAGTGTTGGCAGCCACTCAGTCCTGGGAATAGAGGGACTGGGAATTCCCTGATGGGAATAGAGGGGAGAAAGACACAGGTGGTTGGTGATGTTGGTGTGAGGAAGAAAGGAGATCCCGCCCACTGGCGATGCTCAAACCCAGGTCTCCGGGCCAGACAGGTCTCCAGGCCTTGAGTATTTTCCAGAGTGAGTGGAAATCCTTTCCTCCTAGCTCCCCAAGATGATGTCTCAGTCAGAAGCTGGGTCATTCTAAACGTCCTCTCCTTGGTCCTGCCTTCATCCATCCTGAGTCTGCAGAGCCCAGCTCCTGACTTCTGTGGAATCCAGGCCTCCTCTTCATCCCACTACCCCCTCTGCCATTAAACTCTCACCATCTCTTATGGGCTGAATTGTGCCCCTCCCTCAAATTCACGTATTGAGGTCCTAACCTCCAGTGCCTGTCCATGTGACCTTATTTGAAGATAGGGTCATTGCGCCATCCCCAGAAAAACTCCTAAGACAAATATTTGATGCTCAAAGCACACAGGGGCCTCTCTTACTAAGGAACCACAGACCATTTCAAAGCTGGTCTAACTGTAACCCATTCTGGCCCCCTCTCCCTCCTCTGCTCTGCATACAGCCCACTGCAACCACACTGGGGTCCTCGCAGCCCTCTGTGGCGGCCACGCTATCCTTTACACCCCTCTCATCCTCTATCTGGCCCTCCTTGTCCACCTGCAAAGTCCCAGTTCACCCCAGGAGACTTCCAGAGGAGCCAGAACCCTGCCGACTCGGTGCACGGTAGCAGAGAGAGTTTCAGGAAAGAAAAGATGGTGTCCCTGTCAGGCAGGACTTCGGCAGCTGCACCTGCACGTCTTTCCTGCCCCGGTCCTGCCCTTCCACGGGTCTGGGTCCACAGGTCTGGTTTCACAGCGGCATCTGAACCCTGGCTTCTGGGCCAGTGTGCCGGTGCTGGCAGTGTCCACATTCACGTTCCTCCAGTTGTCGCTGCCCCTGGTGGGGTGAGCTCCCGACCCTCACCCCAGGCCTGCAGTCGTGGGCCATCCCTCCACAGCATCCCTAGTGTTCTGTACAGAAGCAGTGCTCCCCAAGGCCTACTAACCAAACTCTCTTTTTGGGAACACTGTCTCCATCTTCTGCATACCACGGAGGCAAGGCCAGAGGTGCACGGCTTTCCTTGAGTCTCCCTCTGAGAATGGAAACTGCTCTGGGACTGGCGACCCAGCAAGGGCGAAGGGAGGCCTGAGGAAGACCATTAGTCCATGCTTGTCAGAGGGTAAATGCAGGAAGGATGAGTGAAAGTGTGGGGGTCACCCAGACCAGCTCTTCTCCGCTCAGGACAGAGAGGAGGTGCCTGGTAAGAAGCCTGAGGGGACTAGGGTCATCAAGATGTCTGCTGGCAGTAAATCTGTGTTGTTGTTTAAGCTAAAAACAAATTTTCCCCTTATTGCCTTAAAACAGTTTCTGTCCCGTGTCCTGGGTCTGCTCCTCTGAGAACTTCTTTTTCGGCTCACACTCTGCTTTCCTCCCAACTGCCTCCTGCCTGGGCTCCCCACCTAATAGCCTTCTTCTGTGTGAATTTCATTCATACAGAATTCATTCATTCATTCATTCACCTAGGCTCTGCCCTTCCCTCAGGCCCCTAGCTGGTGGGCACTGCCTGGGCAGAAACTAGACTTATGGCTTGAAGGCCACTGCCTAGTTCCAAGAGTGAAGGTCCCTCTGCCACAGGCAGCTCTCAGCACAAGGCATGGAGCAAAAACCCATCACCCCCTCCACAGTGCCCCTGACACATAGAGCCCAGCACCATCACCCCATGCTTCCTACATGCTTGCTGCATCTTGTCTGCCAGCCACGCCCCCTTTCCTAACACTAACATCCACCCTCACCCCCGCCATGAAGCCCTTTCCGTCCATTGTCTCCTTCGACCCCCCATGCTCCCCTCATGCTCGCGACTTGACAGGGGTGCTGGGTGAAGGTGCCGATTCTCTCTCGAGGAGCACTGGGAAGCACAGAGAACCTTCGAATCACTCTATTGTGCACCTGCCACTAATACAACACTGCATGTTAATTGCACGTCAATCCTAAAGAAAGAGACTGATTCTCCCTTATTTTATACATGCAGCAGCGAGAGCTCGAGGTTGAGCTGTCTGCCCGCGGCAGCCAGAGCCAGTCTCCGCAGTCCGAGACCCATTCTCTCCACTGGCACTGCACGTGCTGCCGCCTCCTGCCCTCCCCAGACACCGGCCCCATCTCCGCCTCCCGGCAAAATCTGGATGGCAAAATCTGGAAGGATGATGACAGCAAACTAACCGGGGGATGAGAGCGGGTGACGCATGCAGCCCGTCTTGAGCGTTTGCATGACACAGTTCACTCCTTCCTCCTGTCTCCCTGGGAGGCAAGCTCTCCCATTTCCTCCCTGTTCCCCGCATGGACCCTGTGGAGCACAGTCTCAGTCCCCCACCCAGGCCACAGAGCCTGCAAGCGGTGCAGAGAATGAGGTCTGGGCGGCCAGCTCAGCTCTGTGCAGCCATCTGCACCCAGGGACTGATCACTGATGAGCACCTGCTCAGGGCCTGCATGTTTTTGCTAAGATTTTATTTATTTATTTGAGAGAGAGAGAATGGGGAGTGGGGAGGCAGAAGAAGAAAGATAAGCAGACTCCCCTGACGAGCAGGGAGCCCAACGCAGGGCTCGATCCCAGGACTTCGGATCATGACCTGAGCAGAAGGCAGACTCTTAGCTGACTGAGCCAGCCAGGCGCCCCTTAGAGCCTGCGTTTTAACATGGGGGAATCCCTTCATCTGTAGAAGAAGCACCTTAAATAGTGGAAAGGCAGCCATGGTAGCAGGATGGGGAAACAGAGACGAGGACCCTTGCATGCTATATCCCCTGTCTCAGCCATAGTGGCTCAGAGCACAGCAGCAACAGAGCGACTCCATCAGGATCTTGTTTGGGTAGCAGGTGTCAGAGCAGAGATGAAGAGAGAGAGATGAGGGTAGGTAGAGCTAAAGGACTCTGGGGGTAAAGAGGAGGCCCCCTAGCTTCTCAGCACAGCCCCAGCAGATGGCCTGGCAGCTCAGGGTGCTGGCCAGCATTTGTCTCATGAGTTTCTGTGATCTACAGATGTGGCACAGAGTCCTGAGGCCTACTCACCAGGCCCACAGTCCGCTGCAGGGCCTGCAGGGCCTGACGACACATGCTCCTGGACCAAAAAGCCAAGGCCCAGCTTCACCCAGTTCCCATCTGGGAGACCTGCTGGAGAAGGTGCCAGACCAGAGTCCTCGATCTGCCACCAGCCTGGCCTCCTCCCAAGTCCAGCACCGCTAGGTTCCCTCCTGGTCGGGCACAGACCCCGGGCAGAAAGGAGATGAATTAACACACGTCAGCCACTTTGCTGAGGCTGGCATCCCAGCACCGGCATCTGGCTTCTTGGGTGGGAGCCTTGGCTTTGCTCAGCGAGGTGGGGCCGCGGCTCAGATGGTGACGATGCTTGCCTCCTCCCTACAGACATGGGGCACCAGGAAGGATTCCTGTTTTAACATGCACATGAGACCGACACGGGGCTGCTACCAGAGTTTACAAGCGGCACCCCCCCTCCAGAACAATGTGAGAAAGTATCTCCTTCATCTTCTTATCACCCCACAGGACCTAGCAGGCAACCTGCTCTGGCAACCTTGCACCCTATGCTCTGTGCATAGGAAAAACTCCAGGAGAAATAGCTAGAAATCTGCAAAGGGGAGGAGAGGAGGCCAAGGGGGAGCTAGAACATCGAGGTCCAGAGGCTCCCTGCCCCTGGCGCTGGGCAGCCCTGGGACAGCGGCACTTAAAAAACACTCCCACAATATACCATCAATGTAGTCTGCAGGCTTTGTGGGTGTGTTACTGCACAGGCTGGGCCAGCATGGAGCTGAGAAGTGGGTGGCGGGGGGAGGGGGCGGTTTCCTGGTTCCTGACCTGTGGGTGATGGGTTTGCCCCAGCAAAGGCCCCTAACCAAGGAGAGGGGTCAGGATAGACATGAGGGATTTTGCCACCAGTCCCCTTCTTCTAGGCACCACCACTGGCACGTCCTGGCTCTCCCATATGCCCAGCTAGCTGGCTGTTGGGGTTCAACAGCATGTTTAACAGAGATAGCTCTCTTGGTTTAACAGAGAAACCAAGCTTTGTGGGAACAGGGGCTTAGGGGGGACACTTATTGGATCAAGAACATTTTTTCTACTTGAGCCCATTAAAGTGAGTGTGTCACTAAGAATCATGCATATGCACACATGAGGATGTGTATGTTGGGAGGGTGAAGGAGGTGGGGGAGGGGCCCCTCCTTGCTTCTTCAGTGAGCGGGCCAAACAGACATGACCAGGAGTCCCACGTCTTAGTCCCAGTTCTGCTACCATGACTTTGAGTAAATCACTTAGCTTCCTTGAGCCTCAAGTCTTGCATCTGTAAAATGAAAGAATTGTCTGTTCTCTCCTCCAGGCCATGCAAACAGGTGAGACTCAGGAAAAGGGTCTGTTTTGGAGATTGCTGTTTTCTTGCCTAAGAGTGGTTCTCTCCTTGTGATTTAGGAACCTGGATGACTTAGAAACCTGGAGAATTACGTTTCCAAGACAACCTGGCAGATAGAGGTGGCTAACAGGACATATGCTGCGCTTTCTAGGTAGGACCACAAGAGAGCTCTTTAAAAGTCACGAGAGCTAGAGCTCCAGCAGCCATCTTGGACCACAAAGATGCTAAGGCAAGGACAGTGGAACAGTGTGACAAAAGTCCCAAATAACTGTGGATGTTTCATACTGGCTCCAAATTGCCTACCTCCAGGATTCCTTTACATGAAAAACAAACAACAAAAACTCTGAAATTATTAGCAAAATAAGTCAATCGGAAAAAGACAACTATCATATGATCTCCCTGATATGAGGAAGTGGAGATGCAACGGGGGTGGGGGTTAAGGGGGTAGGAAAAGAAAAAATGAAACAAGATGGGATTGGAAGGGAGACAAACCAAAAGAGACTCTTAATGTCATAAAACAAACTGAGGGGGGTTGGGGGGGAGGGGGGTTGGGAGAGGGGGGTGGGGTTACATTATATGTTTAAATAAAAATAATAATAATAATAAAAATAAATTTTTAAAAAAAGCTCTGAAATTATTTAGCCCACTGTTGTTTATGATCTCTGTTGCTAAGTTGGTCTTCCAAGTGATATAGGGCCTGCATGCATTTACGCTATGACCTATTTATCCAGTGCACATGGGTCCAGCATCCTGCCATCCATCAATTCCACAAAAGTCCACAGAGGTCACCAATCTAGAGCCAAGGAAGGAACCTTAAAACACAATATCTGATTAATAAAATTGAGAACAAAATGCATAGGAGGAAGGAGCTGCCATAAGCACGAGGAGAGGCGAAAAGCCTGTGACAGAAGGAAGCCATGCATGGACGCAGGGGTTGCAGGACGGGAGGGGGGCTCTCAGGAGGGAAAGAAAGCAAATGAGTCCCCTAGGGGGTTCACCTCTGGGGTGAACAGCTTCATGCATGATCTCAGATTCCCAGGGCACCACTGTACTTCACTAAGATGAACTGTGATAAAAACAGAGTTTTCTAGAACAGTGTGATAATATGAGAAGCTCTATCAAGTAAATCAATTCCTAAATCATGGTGGGCTGGATAGAGTTGGGTACCAATGCCGGTATACCTATTTAGTAGCCACAGACAAATCAACTAGCCTCGCTAGGCTCTTTACTTTGTCCATGAATTGGGAGTAATCAGAGTAATTGCTCACTCTGGATTACAGATAATGTATACAAATATACATATTTTGTACAGTGCTTGGCATGTAGTGAATGCTCAATAAATAATAGCCACATAGCCTCATACATATTCTACCCAGTCAAGGGCAATTATAAGGAAATAGTTAAACTGGGGTCCCCACACTCAGGCAGATACTTTATTCCATATGCGTATAAAATCTTTCCAACAGACTACAGGCCGGCCTCGGGACTTGCGTTAACTAACGGAGTGCAACGAAAGTGACTTGTGTGACTTCTGAGCCTTGGACTCAAGAGGTCTTAGAGCCTCCACTGTCTCCCTCTTTGAATGCTGTCCTTGTCACATGAAGATACACATGGTAGCCTCCTTAAGGATGGGAGACACACGAAGAGAGAAGCCCAGCTGTCTCGGATTGTCCCAGCTAAACCCAAACAACACCCCACAAAGCCCAGCCCCAAATGCTGGCCATGGAATAATGAACACAGAAGTGATTATCGTTTTAAGGCACAAAGTTTTGGAACTGTTTGTTATACAGCAGTAGGAAACAGATAGAGGTCAACTCAGGAAACATCTCCAAGGTGTCCTGTACACTTCTCCATTCAGGCTATGATGCAGTGAAAAACCCAGATGGTTACCCTCCCCCTTGATCTTGGCTCCCACTTTCTCCTAACATCATCATTCTAAACAGACCCACACCAGTCAGGATGCTAGGTCATTAAGGAGCTGGGGGGTTACCTCTCAGTCAAAAGCCTCTAAACACTGGTAAGGCTGGGAGGGGTAGACTGGAGAAGCATCCTGTCTTCTTAAAATGAGAAAACAGAGGGCCAGGGATGTTAAATTGTATGTGTGTGCTTCTCCTCTCCCCCATTGCATTGGGAGCACTGGCGATGGGTAACATATGCACGTCCCACAGCTTTGCATCTTCCGGGTCCCACCTGGGGCCTCACCCACAGCAGGCAGGTGGTGTCTGTTCCCAGAGAGAGTGACTGTCCTCAGCCAGCTACCTAGCATTCTACTCCGCACCCCTACTGCACAGCGACAGCCCTCCCTCCATCTTCAGCCACAGAAGGGTTCACCTCTGAAGAGCCCTGACAAGGCCGCCTGGGCAAGGAGGGGTCAGACAGGCGCTTGGGAAGGGCAAGAGCATGGTGTTCCATAGACAGTCAGAGGACAGCGAGGTGCCGCTGGGTTCAGCAGGAATGCCGCCGCCGCTTGCCATCTGCAGCCTGGCAGTTCAGGGGGCACCTGTGCAAACTTCTTCCCATCCCTTCTCACTGCACCCTTGCGGGCAGGTACCTCTACCTCTGAGACTTAGTCGGAGAGCCTGCTGGACCTGTCCTCTTCCTTTTGGCCGGTTCTCTCGTCACTGAGGAGGAAAGCCATCTAGCATGATCTTGCTTGCGTTGTACTCCACCAAACACTAGAAATGATCTTCAGACTTCCTCCCACTTGCTCCTAGTTTCTCTCTTGCATTGCAAATGATCCCAACAGCACCAACGGTTGTTCACATTGTTGTTTGTTATTATTATGATCGCCAGATACCGACAGTGCTAGGGAACAAGCTGGTCACCTTTTAGTTTTGCTAATTCTTTCAGACCCTAGTTCAACACAGGAGTTTTGTTTGACCATAAGGATTTTCACCGGACTCGTCTTAGCCCTCGAGTAATTAAAGAGGGTAGAAAAAGAAAAGAGTATTAAAAAAACAGCAAAAAGAAGCTGTCAGGATGGTATAATATTTGCAGAAGAGTCCCCCTTTGCTCTCTTTGTCGCCTTCCCTCCCAAAGCTAGAGAGTGGGAGCTGCAATTGAACATCCTGATGAGACACTTAAGGGCACAACTTCTTATTCTGCACGCGAAGCCCAACTTGGACCGTTGCTGGACGAGGGTGGGCTAGCCCTGTGAGGCGCTAAATATAGCCACAGGAAAAGGGGAATGGGCACCAAGGAGAGCATGGGATGGCTGAGAAGGTGCTGGAGGGGGTATCCAGAAACCAGGAACTAGAAGATGCTCCAGCTCCCCCTCCACCCCCGCCGTGAATGAAAAGTGGGTGCGAGCAATGGTAGATGGATGTGGGTGTTCTCCATGGCAGGGGCCGTCAGCTGGGGAGAAGGCCCAGCAGGATGGCAGGACCTCGGGCAATAAACAGTAATAACAATCCTACGAACCAACAGGCACTTCACTCAGATCCTGGCATTATACTGTGTGCGCCTTGGTTTTCTCAACTGTGCCATGGGAGGAATGGGCCAGAAGATGTCCAAGGCCGTTTGCTACTTCTGACCATGGGTGACTTTGTTAAGGGCAGGTCCAGAGAAGAAATCCCTTCCCACCTGCCTCTGGAGGGGAGGGTTCTGAGTGCCATCAGCTGGCTCAGGTGGCACAGGTCTGCACCCTGGGAGAGGGTGATGGGAGTGCGGGCCTTCTACGGATGGGTGTGGCCAGGCCTCTTAACGTCCTTGCCTTCCCTCCCCCTCGCCTCCTCCCCCTTGGCAGGACCCCTCCTCACTGCCCCACCCCACCCACTGCCAAGGGCGGAGGCCGCAGCAGGAAAAGCAGAAGCAGCCCTAGTGTGCGGTGGTGGCCTCCCCCTGCCATGCCCGCCCACCGCCCTTCCTTGGAGGCCAGGAGTCAGGAGGCTCGGAGTGAAAGTAAAACCAAAGATGGAGGTGGTTTTCCAGCTTAGAGGATATTTAACACACACGTATGTGCACACACGCACACACACAGACACACCTACACATACATATGCACATACGCCCCCCCACAGAGATACACACCCACACGCTCATCTGCACGTGCGCACACACAAACACACCTACACAGACATACACCCCCATCTACATGTGCTCACACACACACATTCTCACGTACACCTACCCCAACGCTCCCACATACTCAGACACACTCGCACGCTTTCTCACACACACAAACACGCATGTACTCTAGACACACAAGGACGCATCTTTCCTCCTCCTTCATGCCCCATCTGGCTTTCCAATGGCAGCCACAGAGCTCCAGACCATCTGGAACCACCGGCCCCGAAGAGCTGTGCCGGGCTGGAGGTGAAGACAGCCAGGGTCGGGGAGGGGAGGACAGAAAACAGGGCGGCCCGCCAGATTCCAGTCCAAATGACATGCTCGCTCCCCCCCAAATCCGCACAGCCCCCACACGGCCTTTCATGGCCCCTGCATCCACCTGGGCAGCCCCCGCCTCCCCCACCATCTTCCTGTGGTCTGTGTCGCCCTCTCTGCTGCCCCGGGACACACGAGCACCCACTCTGATGATGTCTAAAAACAGCCCCACAGTCTAAGTTTAGCTCCAATCTTCCCTGGCTATGGTTGTGTGGTTTCTAATTATTTTATTCCCAAGATTTACCTTGATGGATAGTTATACATTTTCCAATTTACGGTATAGTATCTTGTAAAGTGCCCTTAAAAAAAATGCATGGATTAGTCCCTGTTGTTAATTTCACCAATCCCAAGGAGAAATTGGCAGATAATCACCAGCCCTAGAAGCTCTGATTCAATCCTCATTTCCTTTAATACTAATAAAATGGACAGTTCATTTATAAGAAGTTCCCTAAAAGAGGGTATTGAAAAACATTATATTTCTTTTTAAAGTTGTTAAAGGGCATAAATCCATTACTCAGATAGAGATCGCTTAATAATTTAATGCCTTTGGCTTGGCATTGTTCCCGGAATATTTTCACTTTATCTGTCTTTATTTTCACGTTGGAACAAATTGAGGAATAATCAGCTTTGTTGGCGGGAATTGTCGAGGATCCCTGGGAAGGAGTAGGGAAGGACTGGGAGGGGGGGCGCGGGCAGCCTCCCTCCCAGGCCTTTAGTCAGGGAGCAGCATGGCTGTCGCCCACTGAGCGGGATTCGGGGCGAGCCAGCCTTACCTTTGGGCAGGGAATGTGTCCTGCATGCTGCCTCGCGGGCTCAGCCTCCTAGGAAACCTGGAGCTCCCTGGGAGGCGGCCACCCCCACCTCCCTTCTTCCCTCCCTCCCATCCAGCCTGGCAAGCAGGTGGGAGGGCCCACAGACAGAGGCTTTCTGCAAAGGGGATTAGTTTGCATTTTCTAAATAAAATCATTTACATGATGTATTAACCCAAACCTGTAATTAAAATCATTAACGTTTCTTTGTGCAGATTAGCAATAAAGAGAAACTAAGTGCAGGAATCAACATTCCTTCTTACAGGCTCATCAAAGGACTCTGCTGAAGAAGGCTTGGAAGCCTCACCCTGCCCACCGGCTCAGCACACAGCTCCAAGTTGATCTCCTAATCAAGGACCCTCAACTGACTTGTTTAGAGCTGCTGAGGAGGGAACAGGGACCAGGGGACTCTGGATGGAGCCCTACACTCACAAGGATGATGGCTGGGCTTAAACCACCCCTCTCTGTTCCTCAGTTGCCCCTTTAACATGATGCTTCCAGTCTCTTTCCAGTTCCCCAATGCCAGGGAAGGTGTCCTACCTTGTAGGTAGGACAGATTTTTGGCCATGATAGGTATTCAAGACATGCTTGTTGAAGGGAATTGAAGGAATCAGGCCAGACTGAGGGGATGGGCTGGTGGGGGTGTGTGTGGGGGACACCACCACTTCCTGTGCAGGGGTGTGAGCTGTCGCTGGGCAGAGCTGAGCAGCTACTGATGCTCCACAGGGAAAGGGTGGCCCAAGGCCAGCAGCATGGAGCTCCACTAGGGTGTCCCTAACTCTACAGGCCCTGCCTGTGCAATGACCTCATGTAGACTCAGGGTACAACGGCAGAGTTAACCAGGCTGCTACAGGAGGTGAAGCAGGGAGACCTGACAGGCAGGAGGCCCATGGTCCAGCCTCCTCCCCCGGGGGACAGCATCCAGTTTGCCTGCACAGCTGGTGAGGCCAGTGGCAACACTGACAAGAGCCCAGGGCTGCTGGATGGGAAAGGATGGCTCAGTAGTCACATGGTGGTCCTTAGCGGGGATTCTGGGTCCTGGGAAACCTTACCACTCAACAGTGGTTACCACAGCCCTGGACTGTCCGTGGTACTATAGGCACAGAGGGCACACCTTTATGCCACCCCTATTCTTTTGGAGCAGCTCTAGATGCTGACAAGGATCTAGATCTCTTTTCTTTCCAGTTGGTGTCCTGGAGGGAGCATACTTTAGAATTGGACAGCCACGGGCTGGAATCCTAGCTCCAGAGTTCACCAGCCATGTGGCTTTGAGCAAGTTGCTTAATCCCTCTGAGTTTTGGTTTTCTCCCAGGAAGGGTGAGTAGAGCCTGACTCTGGGTGGTTAGGAGGGTTCAGTGAGGTAAAGTGGGAAAATGTCCGCCATGCTACATGGAATGGAGGCCTCTATAAAAATCAGCCCGTATGGCCAGCTACGGATGGCCACAAATTCTTTAATGTTCCTTTAGTCAGGAGGTGGTTTCTAATCCTTTCTGCCTGAATATGAGCTGGCCTGTGACCCCCACTCAGCCAATGGTATGTGGAGGAAATGACATTCGGTGACTACCGAGGAGAGATCACAGGAAGTTTTGCAGCTTCCGCAGGGGTCTCTTGAGACATCCTCCTTGAGAGTCCAGAGCCCCTACCTAAGAAGCACAGCTACTCTGAGAAACCATTCTGGAGAGGCCACAGGCAAGGCACTGGGCCCAAACTTCCAGCTGACCTTGCTGCACTGGGTTGAATAATGTGCCCCTCCCCCAAATTCCTGTCTACCCGAAACCTCTACATGTGAGCTTATTTGCAAATAGGGTCTTCTTGGCAGATGTAATCAAGTTAAGCTGAGGTCATACTGGATTAGGGAGGGCCCTAAATCCAAAATGGTTGGTAACTTATAAGAAAAGGGACATCTGGACACAGACACATAGACACAGAGGGAAGAAGACCATGGGAACACAGAGCCAGAGATGGGAGTGATGCATCCCAAGCTGAGTAATGCCAAGGATGGCTGGCAACCTCCAGAAGCTAGAAGAGGCAAGGAAGGATTCTTCTCTAAATTGCCGTTAGAAAGAGCATAGACCAGCCAACATCTTGATTTCAAACTTCTAGCCTCCAGACTTGTAAGAAAAGAAATTTCTATTGGCTTAAGTCACTTTCTGCCATTTTTGTTACAGCGACCCTAGGAAACTAATACACCAGCCCCGATGCCAGACCTAAGAGTAAAACCGTCTTAGGCCCTGCCTCTGGACCAGACCATCTACCAGCTGAGGACCACAAAATGACCTCAGTCGATGCCACAGGGAGCAGAAACACCATCCAGCTCAGAGCTGTCCAAATTCCTGAGCCACCAAATCACGAGGTACCATAAAATAGATTGTTGCCTTGAGCTGTGAAGTTGTACGTAGTTTTGCAGCCATCCAGAGAAACACACAGTAGGTCTGTGGCCAACCTGAAATTAACATTCAGGTCTCTTGCCTCTCATTGAATTAGTGAGACTTTCCATTCCACCATGCTTGTTTCCAGTCAAACACTGTTGTTATTCTTCTTGGCTTCTTATGCATGTATCTCCTAAGTCTTATCCCAGGATACCACTAACGATGTAAAGTTAACTGAGGACAGGTAAATGCTGTATCATCTTTGCACACCTTCACCATGACCCACCCCCTTAGCTGAGTATGTTGGTAGTGCCATTAACAAGGGAAAATAATGAAAACAGGCAAGGAGCGTAGGAGGAAGGGCATGACAGGGGAATAGGTCTTAATGTGGAGGGAGTAGGGGTATTGAATGGAAAGGAAAACTCAGGCTGTGAGTGGCTTTGAATGCCAGGTTGGAAAGCTCAGATACAGGCAGAGTAAGTGCCTCCCCCACCCCAGTATTCCAACAGGAATACCAGTGAGCTGGAAACAGCCAGTGCAATTTCACTGCCTACATTGCCACTTCTGTTCTAGCTAGCTGGACACCACCTGGTTTCCCCAGCACTTACGACTAGTTAAGGACACTTATGAACCCCTTATCTGTACTCAGAAACCCAGCCACAGCACAAGCAAATTGATAGCAGTTTTGAAAATCAAGGTCTGAGTATTAAGAGCCTTGTTGTTTTCAAATGGGTCTTCTTCATGGTTTCTGGGAGAAGACTAACATTCATCTGTGATTCTGCAATAAGGGGAAATGTTTGGCTAAATTATCTCAGCAACTGCAGGGAGATGGGAAGCTGTTTGTGACAAAGGCCAACAGCCAATAAGATGCAGCAATCCATTTAGTAGATCTCAACATTGCCACCTCAGAACCTCCCAAAATGGGGTTGACCTCTCCTTTCAGGATGGTGGTCAGCTCCATCCACATACATCATTATCCCCACTCTACTGCTTCTAGTAGCAATCTGGGCCATGTATCAATCTCCAGGGTCACTGATCATAACACATGAGCCTCAGAGGAACTGCTTCCAGAGTTTTAAGCGCTCAGAGTATCTTCCTTTCTTTTCCTAATCTCAATCCTACTCGAACCTCAAGACCTGGCAAAAATCCCTTCTCTCTGAAATTCTTCCGCAACCCCACTGGTCCACAAGCAGCCTGGTTTCTGAGAACATAGCATCTTACTATATTTTATGTGATAGCAAATTGTTTTATAATATCCCTATTGTCCTAAGCAATCTTTTACACCTGCGTCAATATATTTTTAATTTATGATTTTAGTAAAAAGACATACCAAAGGGGGCACCTGGGTGGCTCAGTGGGTTAAAGCCTCTGCTTTTGGCTCAGGTCATGGTCTCAGGGTCCTGGGATCAAGCCCTGCATCGGGCTCTCTGTTCAGTGGGGAGCCTGTTTCCTCCTCTCTCTCTGCCTGCCTCTCTACTTGTTTTCTCTGTCTGTCAAATAGATAAATAAAATCTTAAAAAAAAAAAAAAAGACATACCAAAGGCAGGAAAAAATTGGAAAATAAACATATGTAAGAAGAGAAGTAGGTCTCTGTCCAACCCTAACCCCCAGTCCTCTTCCCCAGAAGAAACTGCTATCTAGATTCTAGAAGGAAAGCAAAACAATTAAGTTAATCCACACTTTGGTGTAAAGACCAACGTCAACTCTCGCAGAAGCCATTTAAGCTCTTATCTGGATAAACTGTCCTCAGAAACTTCAGACAGGGCCTTGGCTATGACAGGGCTTGATAAATTCCTGTCGCACAGACATACAAACATTAAAGAAGTCAATAAACTTATAGCTCAGGAAACTAACAAAGGCGCCACATAAAACCCTCTCCAGCCTCAAGGAACAGAGGAGTTTGGGCTCTTGTTTCTGCTGGAAGAAAACCTCATAGAAGAAATAGCATTTGAAATGGACTTTGAAATATGAAGAGAAGATTACTACGTGAAAGGGAAGGAGAGAGAGCTTCAATGTTCTAGGCTGACCTAACTATAGCAAAAGATGGTGGTGGGAGGGAGGAGACTAGCCCAATAAGGACAGTAGGTGGGATCTGTGAATAGTGAGGGTCAACTGCAGAATTTTAAGGTGGTATTAGATTATGAAAGTATTAAATCAGAGGATTTCAACTCTATCCTATTGTTAACAAAGAATCTGACAGTTCCTTCACTGGGGAGTTTGGCCCAGAGAGCCCACATCAGTCAAAGACCGGGCAGAAAAATAAAGCCCATGTGAGGTAACTCCACAGAGGGAATTGGATATGGGGACGTCATTATAAAAGAGTTAGAAGGATTGAAAAGCCAAACAGAAGATGATGAGGCAATTCACGGATTAGCAACTGCAGGAAGTTGTGACCACTCCAAGGGATGGAGGGGGGAAGGGGGAAGGTGGTGTTGCTGGGGTTCAGCAGCTGGAACTGTGGGCTGGAATTGGAACTGAGGACTTAGGAAAACCACAGCCATTGCTGGAGATGCGGCCCAAAGCAGGGTGTGGGCAAGAAATATTCTGGCTTCTCCCCTCCTAAAATTCCTTCCATCTCCGTTTAGTGTATTTCATTGACCAAACTTAGCAAAAACCCAGTTGCCAAGGGAACCTGGAGCACTCAGTGTGAAGGGGTCATCCCTCTGCAATACAGCACAGAGAAGAAATCAGCAGAAAATGGTACAAAGAACAAATTAGCAAATGACAAGGACAGCCCATCAAGGAAGAACTATGAGGAGGAGCAGAATGGACACTGAGACCAAAGAGACCAGCTGGAGAACTCATAGGACAGTACACACCCTGGGATGTAGGACTCCAAACTACAGAAGTGGCAAGGGGGAAGAGAAAGGGAGGAGGGTACTAGAATCCCAAAGAGCCAATAAATATAAGAAGAGATGCTTAACCTCAGTCATCAAGGAAATGAAAACAAAAACCTTGTGATACAAACAGCAGAATGGCAAAAATTCAAAGATCTGATAATACCACCTGAGAGGGCAGAGCAATGAGGCATATAATTTGGTACATAGTCTTTGCCTACTTGTGGGAGTACATTTTGGTATTACCACTTTGGGAAAAAAAAAGTTTGGTGTTATCTAGTAAAAAAAGAAGATCGGCATACTCTATAATAGATAATCCCACCCTAGCTATATACTCTATAGATGGGTACCACACAGTTACACGCTAAGAAAATTTATAGCATTTTGTATTTGTCCCAAACTGGAAATAACCAAATAGCCAATCAAGAGTAGAAGTACTAAAAAAAATTAGTTTATATTCTTGTATATTTATACAATGGAATGCAGTAATGAAAACGAGCACCGGGGCACCTGGGTGGCTCAGTTGGTTAAGCCTCTGACTCTAAATTTCAGCTAAGGACATGCTTTCAGGGTTGTGAGATCAAGGCCCGGGTCAGGCTCCATGCTCAGCAGGGAGTCTGCTGGAGATATTCTCTCTCCCTCTCCATCTGTCCTTCTCCCACTCATACACTGTCTCTCTCTCTCTCTCTCTCTAAGATAAATAAATAATTTTTTTAAAAAGAAAAAGAAAATGAGCTACAATGACACACAACCAAATGGATGATTCTTACAACATAATGTTGAGTAAAAAACAAGACCTGAAAGAATACATATATAATGATTCCATCTTCTTTAGTTTCAAAATCAAGCAAATATAAATGATAAAAATGAAAATGTAGTTGGTAAAATAAAAGTAAGGAAATTATTACTATAAAAATAAGGCTAGTAGTTACCTCTCAGGGGAGGGAAAGAGTTTCTAGGCGTTCTTGACACATTGATGGTGGTTACTTGGGTGATGCATTATAACTATGGGTTAAACTGTATTACAGACTTTATTCAGTTTTCTATGTGGTATATTGTGTTTAAAAGTAAAAAATAAAAATAAAAAATGATGGAGTGACAGAGGAAGGAAGCATTTCAAGCACATTTTCTCATAAAGCTACTAAAGGGTGTGTTCCATTAAAACAAGAGAGAAAACCAAGAGAGAAGATAATGGATCCAAGAAACAGGAGTTCCAAACAGAAGAAAGAAAAAGGGAATCTTTAGAATGATGGTGAATGATGATCTCAGCATGACAGCTATGCCCCAGAGAGCAACCATATAAGAATGGACCAGATCAGAAACCTCCAGAGAGATTTCAACAGGAGATGAAATTGACAGATTGTTTGATATAGTTAGAAGTATTGGGAAGTTATTTACCCAATTATGGGAACATATGGAGCTAAATTAATAATAAATACACAGAAAACTAACCAAACAAACATACAAACAAAACCAAAGGTAATTACTAATTCCAGGGAAACAAAAAGTTGTATAAGAAAAGGAATCATATAGTGTACTACACAGTTCAGATGTACTAGCATACATGGTTACAATACTGTACATATTTATCTAACCACAATTATGATATAAGTACAGGGATATGGGAAGTTTGTGTTTCTGATGTGGATCTAGGGTTAAAGGGAGCAAAATCGTCATTCTCCACAAAGGAAACACAATAAATCATGATGTTTAAAATAGGAAAATGAAAAAGTAGCTGCAAAAGTATATTACTTAGAGTCAGTGAAATTAAAATTTTTTAAAAAGGCAACAAACAAGAAAAAGGTGCCTGTCTCTGTCAAATGGGAAATGAGGTAGCATGGAGAGAGAGGACTGTTGTTTTTGTAATAAGTCATATTGAATTCTTTGATTAGCTAAAAATGAAATTAAAATAAAAAGGGGGGTAGGAGGGACCATGTCCTATCGAGGGTGTGCACTGAAGGCAACAACACTGGGTGCCTTCAGTCCGCCAGCATCTGCCTCGCCATCTCTGCCCCAGGACTCCCTCAGCTACAGTCAGGATTGAGGCAGGAACGAAAGATACCAAGATGAACTGACTATGAGCACAGAGAAGAGAGTCTTAAAAGAATATCAATATATTCAACACATTAAAGTCATACCATGATGAGTAGGGTAACCCTAGGGCTGTGAGCAAGACTTGCTTTATACAAGTGTTCTATTAATACGGAACCTCATACCGAGATGCTAAAGAGGAAAAGCATTTTGTAATTTTAATGCATACTTAACTGATATTTTATAAAATTCAACAATCATTTCTTTTGTTTTTTGGGAGGGAGAGAGAAGGGAAGGGAAGGACAAAAGGAGAGGGAGAGAGAGAATCCCAAACAGTACAGAGCCTGACTCGGGCTGGATCCCACAACCCCAGGATCACAACCTGAGCCAAAACCAAGAGTCAGATGTTCAACCAACTAAGCCACCCAGGCACGCCAATGATCGTTTCTAATAAAATTTTAAGAATTAAAAAATTCTTGTTAATAACATATAGCATCCATTTTTAAACTAAATTAGCAATAATTCCTCTAAATTCCAGAACATGTAAAGGTATCTGCTACTATCATTGCTATTGAAATATTAATAAAAATATAACTACTGAGCATTGTCTTGAAAGTTCTTGTCAAAAATCAAGAGACAAAGATGGCATAAAGGAAATAAATATTGAAAAGGAAGAGATTAAAAAATGTCATTTGTATATTATGTGATTATATGACCAGGAAAATCAGCCAAAATGATTCAAATGTAGAAATATCTAATGATCCTGTTAAGGTGTAACAGGTTGTTTCTCTCATGCTCTCTCAACTCCAATGGCCTCCCATCTCTCTGAATTTAAATCTAGAGTCCTTACAGGGGACCAATTTGTCTGGTGACAACCTCCTTCTTCCCTATTCTCTACCCTGACTGCTCCATTGCAAACACATGGCTTCCTTACCTCCTCATTATGCTGTGGATGCGCCCCACCAACCTCATCTCAGGGCCTTTGAACTTGCTGTTCCCTCTGCCACCTCATTCACGTCTCTGCTCAAATGATACCAACTGACATTAGTCTTCTCTATCTCAAATGCCACCCTGTGAGTCAGCCTTTCCTGAGCACTAAATCTTTCCTTTGTCTTTATTTTTTCTTTATAAGATTTATTGCTACTTAACATATTAGTTACATACTTGCTTCCTGGCTCTCTTCTCAGTAGAATGTGAACTCTAAGAAGATGGGAATTTTGTATCTTTGGAGCCAAGAGGGATATCTGGTCCATGAAAGGCATTTGTTAACTCTGTGTTGAGTAAATGATTAAATGAAAAGCAGACAGAATACTCAAAAGATCCATAGAGGAATTACTCTCTTTTCTTTGGAAAAATAAAAAGTACTCACAGATGAAGAAATTGACAATCCCCATACAGGACAATAGCAACCTTCCCAATAATGAAATTTAAAATTAAAAAGGGGATAACAGGCTAGGGTAAATATTTGAATCAACGAGACAAAAATGATTAATTCTTATGGTCTAGAAAGAGCCCATTTAAATTTATAAGAAAAATACCAAGACCATAATAGATCAATGAACAGATAATTCACAGATAATTCAATATAATCTAAATAAACACATTGAGAAATCCTAATATTCACTAGTAAATAAAGGCATGTAAATTAGAGCAAATCAGGATACTATTTCATCTGTCAAATTAGCAACAATGAGAAAAATGTTTTTGTTAACAGCTATTGAAGTTGAGATGAAATTAGTAGGCATTCCAGAGTGATGACACTATATTAAATCATGTTTTGGGAAAGCAATTCAGCAATGTAGAGGAAGAGCCATATAGATGTCTGTGTCCTTTGCCAGTAATTCCTCTATTAGGAATTATTCCTATGGAAATTCAACAGCCACAAAAAGCTATTTGCAGGAAGATGCTCAGTGCAATATTATCTATAAAAGCCCCAAACTGAAAACATAAATGGCCAACATTAAAGGGAATGGTTTAATAAATTACAGTACCTCAGCACAATGGAATATTATGTGGCCATTAAAATGATAATTATGCAGAAACATGAAAAATGTTTATGATCTACTGGTCATTGAAAACATACAGAATATAAAATAGTTGGTATGCACCATGCACAAAATGCCCAGCACGTGTATACATTCATAAGATAATATGTAAAAAAGAATATAGCCGTTAGATTGAGGTTAGTAGAATTTTATAGTGAGTTATAGGAAATATTACTTTTTAAATGTTCTCTTTAAATTTCCACCCAGAAGCTTCTATCATTTCTAACAAGTTAGATGAAAGACTCTTTCTGAGCCTGAAGCAACACTATATAAAACATCATGTTGTATATGTCCCCATAAGCCCTTATTATCCTTACTTGTATTTACACTACCATAGTAGGACCCTTCTTACCACTGCTTTCATTACCCCTTCTGTGATGGCACATAGTGGCAAACATAGAAAAATAGGATAAATAAACAAAACAGCGCTCAGGCTAGAGGGAAAATGACTCTCCTAAGTGCTCTAGCCACCTGCTGAGAGCTGGCAGAGCTCCTGTGATTTTTTTGCCTGGGTCAGATATTTCGCTTATACCTCTGAAAGTTTCTGAGTGGAGAGAGATCTCCAGTCTTCCCAAACCAGAACACGTACGTGGTCTGAAAACCTAGCAGGGAGTTGTTTCAGCTCTCCATCTTAAGCCAAGGACACATGCCCAGAGGAATTTCCCCATCGTCATGTGTGGAAGGCAAGCAGACCCACTGATGCCTTCCGCACCCCTGACAGCCAGTAGGTCTTGATGGCACAGAATGGGGTGGAGGTCTGGTCTGCCCATAATGCTTTCCGCCCCATCATCTACCTGGAGGACAGATTTCCCCAACCTTCCTTCCTTAAGATACCATCCTAACCTTCCCACCACATCCTAGCCAACTTCCTTGCTCCTAGACCTTGACTGAGCAAGGTGTGTAAACCCTGTGTCTCACTCTCTGCCTTTGTAAAATGCAGATAATGAAAGCTTCTACCCCAGAGCACCATGCAGAATTCAATGAGTTAAAATCTACCAAGCAAAGGGAAAAGGATCCCGTATATAAAAAACACTCACATAATGTTAGTAATCATTCCATTGTTGCCCCCAAGTGGAATTCACCCCACCCCCCCACCCCCGCCAGGACCTACTCTATACACACACCTCAGAAAGAAACATGGTCCCAAACCTGGTATGGGATAGAACCTTTTTGCATGATGTAATTCCTAACCTCCTTCTGGGAAGAAATTAGCGTTGATAAAATGCTTAAGCAATTTTCTGATAAACTTTAATGAGATTAAGACCTCTTCTGGGAAGCCAGTTACCCACCCACTCAGCTGACTGTCAGTCAGAGCGTAATGATCTGGAAACAATCCTTTCTTGTATCCAGTCGAACAGTGATAACCTAATCATTCTGTTTTCCTATAAAATTTTTCTGTGGGACAATCTCTGAATAGGCTTGCTTAAGCCTCTTTTCCTTGTGACCTACTTAAGCTAAAACTTTGATACATGTTTGGAATTAAATGTCTGGAAAAAATTAACAAACCTAACAAACAAAGTACGTAAAACAGCTTATGGCATTTATTTGTATTCTTTTCTCTCTCTCTCTCTTTTTTTTTTTTACTAAGGCCCCACAAGGCAGGCCCCATACTGGTCTTATCCTTATTTTTAATCCAGAACATAACATTGTGACTGATACATAAAAGGTAGTCAATAAAGTTTTGTTAAGATAATAAATTAATAGGGGCACCTGGGTGGCTCAGTGGGTTAAGCCTCTGCCTTCGGCTCAGGTCATGAACTCAGGGTCCTGGGATCGAGCCCCGCATCAGGCTGTCTGCTCAGTGGGGAGCCTGCTTCCTCCTCTCTCTCTGCCTGCTTCTCTGCCTACTTGTGATCTCTGTCTAACAAGTAAATAAAAAAAAAAGATAATAAATTAATAAACCTTTAAAAACAAATGAAGAGAGCACTTCTTGTTTAGGAGAATGGGGACACTGCATTACATAAATCACCACCAGATTTAGATTCAATTCTAAGTTCACAAGTGGCTTTTAGCTGTGTGGCTTGGGGAAAGTTTCTTCACCTTCCTGAGCTTCTGTGTTCTCATCATGCTATGGGACTAAAAATGCGCTGTAGACATGTCAAGAGTTGAGACAACTTATATGCAGAGTGTAATACAATGTCAGGTACGTTAGGACCTCAGAACATTTCATTTCCCTCTCTTGCCACCGAATCTCTCTGTGACATTGAGAAAGTCACTTTCTAACTCCAAGTCAGCTTTCTCATCCATAAAGTAAGATTTAAAAATAAAAAATTAAAAAATCCCTTACCTGGCAGGAATATAGCCAGGACAAAACAAGACAATGAATGTAAGAATGTTTTCAAAAGTAATTAAGCCTCAGGGAAGGCTTCTGCTTTTAGCCAACATGAAGAAACAGGGACCAGATTTACCTTCCTGCTTGAAGCAATCAAAATACTCAGCAAAACACAAGAAGGCTATAGTTTCAAGACACTGGGCATCAAGCAACAAAAGACAGTGATACCCAAGAGACAAGGAGGAAAATATGTGAGCCCGCCCAACTGCCCCAATGACAGCCTCAAGAGAGCATCCAGGCCACAGGGCAGGAAGGTAGAACTGAGGCAGAGCATGTTCTCCCTGAGCCTACGAGACAGAGCTGAGTGAGAGTCCAGGGAGACGAAGGCAGTTCAAGTTCACAGATAGAGTACCAGAGAGAAGAGAGTCACACAGATAGAAAACCCTAGAGATCTGCAAAGAGTTCCTTCATGGACTCAGCGGAATACTGATCAGTGCACACATATGAGGAAAATGACCACGGTCAGAGAAAGAGCCACCCAAAAGGGCTAGAGGGGACCATTTCTAACACTCACATGGAGCAGGAATACACTATTCCGAGCGGTCAGACTGGAAAACCCCCTAATTCACAGGGCATCCGTTAGAGTGCGCAGAAGGGTCTTTACACTGAGATGGGAAATCATTAGTCCTAGACTAGATGCAGATCTAGTCCCACCTAACAAATCTTTAAAGTAAGTTCCAAGAGGATCAAACTCTTTCCGATAACTTAATTGAGTCCCAGAACAAAGCTCAAAAATATTTAAAGAAATGCAAAAATATTCAGCACATAATAGGATTAAAGTAATATCCAATAAAACACCTGATAACCAATAAAAACACCAAGTCTGGGAAAAGAGCAGCAAATTATGATTCATAATGAGAAGGGAAAAAATTAATCAAAAGTCAGCAAAACTAAAACAGAATTTAGAATTAGTAAAGGACAATGAAATAGTTCTTATAACTGTATTCCATATGTTCAAAAGTTAAGATATAAAAAAGACCAAAATCAAATTTTTAGAGATGAAAACTATAATGTCTAAAATGAAAAATATACTAGACAGAATTGGCAACAGATCAGACCTTGCTATTTAAAAAAAAAAAAAAGAAAGAAAAGAAAAGGGGAAAAAAAATAAGGAATGTGAATACATAGCAATAGAAGCTACCTAAAAATAAACACATAGAGAAAAAAAGAATGAAAATAAATGAACAGAGCATCAGTGCACTGTGGGGATCACCTCAAGCAGACTGATATGTGTGTAACTGGAGTCCTCAAAAGAACAGAGAGAGGAAAAAAAGTATTTGAAAAAATAAGAGCCAGAAAAATTACTAATTTGATTAAAAAGTAAAACAGAACAAAACTATACACTCACAGATCCAAGAAGCTCAACAAATCTGAAACACAAGAAATATAAAGAAAAGTATGCCAAGACACATCAGATTCATATCGTTGAGGACCAAGAATAAATTGAAAATTTTAAAAAGCAGCCAGAGAAGAAAGACATATTATATTCTGAACAACAAACAGAAGGATTACAGCAAATTTCTCAAAGAAAATAAAGCAGGCAGAGGCACCTGGCTGTCTCAGTCAGAAGAGCCCGTGACTCTTGATCTTGGGGTCATGAGTTTGAGCCCCATGTTTGGCATAGAGATTGCTTAAAAATAAATAAATAAACTTTTAAAAATAATGTAGGCCAAAACAGTGGAGCGGCATCTTTAAAGCACTAAAGGGAAAAAAAAAATGTCAACCTAGACTTTTCTACACAGTGAAAGTATGTTTGAAAAGCAAAGGTGAATAAAGACATTTTCAGACATACAAAAGCTGAAAAAACCATAATCAGCAGGCCTATACTCCAAGAAATGTTAAAATCCATTTTTCAAGCAGAACAAAAACGATGCCAGGTAGAAATGTGGGCCTACACAAAGCAAGGGTAGTATTGGGAATGGTAACCGAACTTATAACTTTATTTTAAAGGTAATTGAGGATTTATACAAAAGATAAGAGCAATGTAGTATGGGGCTTATAACACATGTAAAAGTAAAATACATGACAACATTAGCATAAAAGCCAGGAGGAGCAAGATGGAAATGTACTGTTGTAAAGTTTACATACTGTACTCAAAGTGGTATAATGCCATCTGAAGGTAGACTGCAATGTTAAAGATTTATATTATTAACCTGAAAGAAACTATTAAAATAACAGAACACTATAGATAAAAACTGAACAAAAGAGATAAAATGGAATCATAAAATGTAATCCAAAGGCAAGCATGAAAAGCAGGAAAAATGGAACAGAAATGGAATGAATAGGAAGCAAATAGGAAGGTGACAGATTGAAACATCAACACTCGTACTAAACAAAGGGGTCCAAGCACTATAATTAAAAGGTAGAGGTTGTTACATTGAATAAAAAAGGAAGACTCAATTGTATGCTGCCTATACAAACCCACTTTATTTATCTTTATTTATTTATTTATTACTTACTTACTTACTTATTTGAGAGAGAAAGAGACCAAGAGAGAGCTAGAGAATCTTTTTTTTTTTTAAAGATTTTATTTATTTATTTGACAGACAGAGATCACAAGTAGGCAGAGAGGCAGACAGAGAGAGAGAGACATGAAGGGAAGCAGGATCCCCACTGAGCAGAGAGCCCACTGCGGGACTCGATCCCAGGACTCTGGGATCATGACCTGAGCTGAAGGCAGAGGCTTTAACCCACTGAGCTACCCAGGCACCCAGAGCTAGAGAATCTTAAGCAGGCTCCCTGCCCAGCATGGAGCTAGGCATTGGGCTTGATCCCACAACCCTGAGATCATGACCTGAGCCAAAATCAAGAGTCAGATGCTCAAAAGACTGAGCCACCCAAGCGCCCTCAAACCTGCTTTAAATATAAAAAAGGAAATAAATAAGAATAGGAAGGTCAAAAAATATACATCATGCTAATACTAATCAAAAGAAAGAGAGAATATTTATATTAATGTGAAACAAAGTATATTTTAAGCCAAACTTCTACGAGAAGAATGAAGACTGTTCTATCAGGATAAAGAGGTCAGTTTAATGTGGAAAAGGACACAAAAATCTTAAATGATTGTATACCTAATAACAGAGTTTTAGAAAACTTGAAACAAAATCTAAAGTAAAAAAGAAACCTTAATAGCCAGTACCCCTATTAACATAATTAAGCTTAAAGTCAATAACCTTCCCATAGAGACAATTTAAAAACATACCCATATATATATAAACAACTGATTTTTGAGAAAAGTGCCAAGGCAATTCAGTAGAGAAAGAACAGTCTTGTCAACAAATTGTGCTGGAACAATTAGATATTCACACGCAAAAAAAAAAAAGAACTTTGATACACATCTTACACCATATAAAAATTAACTCAAATGTTTACTATCCTAATGTAAAACCCAAAACTATAAAATTTCTGGACAAAAGAAGAAGGGAAAATCTTTGTAACCCTGAGTTAGGCAATGGTGCCTTAGAAATGACACCAAGAGCGCTACTCAGAAAAGAAAATTTGGGGACGCCTGGGTGGCTCAGTTGGTTAAGCGGATGCCTTCGGCTCAGGTCATGATCCCAGCATCCTGGGATTGAGTCCCACATCGGGCTCCTTGCTCGGCAGGGAGCCTGCTTCTCCCTCTGCCTCTGCCTGCCTCTCTGTCTGCCTGTGCTCACTCTCTCTCTCTCTCTAACAAACAAATAAATTTAAAAAAATCTTAAAAAAAAAAAAAAAAAGAAAAATTGAAAACTTGGACTTGACCAAAATTTATAACTTCTGATCTTCGTAACCTAGTTAAAAGAATGAAGACAAGCTGCAGTCTGGGAGCAATATTTTCAAATAACACATCTGATAAAGAACTTGCATCTGTAATAAAGAACTCCCAGAACCCAATAATAAGAAAATAAGCAAGGCATAACTGGGTAGCTCAGTCAGTTAAGCATCCTATTCCTGATTTTGGCTCAGGTCATGATCTCAGGGTTGTGAGATCAAGTCCCACATTGGGTTGCCTGCTTAAGATTATCTCTCTCCTCCCTCTGCCCCCCCCGTCCCTCCCCCTTGCTCTATCCCACCCCCTCACTTGCCCTCTCGCTGTTCTCTTTCTAAAAAAAGAAAAGGAAGAAAGGAAGAAAAGAAAAGAAAAGAAGCAACCGCCCCAAAACTGGGCAAAAAACTTGAACAGACACTGTATCAAAGAAGATACATTAATGTCAGATAAGCACATAGAAAGGTGATTGACACAATCAGTAAAAAGGGAACACAATTAAAACCACAACAAGATGCCACTACACAACAATTAGCGTGGTTAAAATTAGGAACACCGGGCATACCAAGCATTGAGGAAGACACAGGATGGCTGGAACTCCCAGAAACTGCTGCAATGAGTGGAAAGTGGTACAAGCATATTGGAAAAGAGCTTGACAGTTTCTTTAAAAGTTAAAGACAAACCTACCACCTGATCCACTCATTCCTCTCTCTCTCTCTCTCTCTCTCTCTCGCAAGAGAAATGAAAACATATGCCTCTGTGATGATTCAGACATGAATGCTAAAGCAACTTGACTTATAATAGCCTCACATCTAGCAGGTGAATGGGCAAGCCACTGTAATATAGCCATACAATGGAATGCTACTCAGCAATAGAGATGAATGAACTATTGATACATGCTACAACAAGGGCTAATGTAATTGTGTCGAGCGGAAAATAAAACAGATTTTTTTAAAAGAGCACATACTGTATAATTCCATTCATATAAAATTCTAGAAAATGCCAATAATAAGTAGTGACAAAAAGCAAATCTATCACAGTAC
>ML103270.1:3316-14026 GCA_003697995.1 Taxidea taxus jeffersonii
AGCCAAGTAAGGAGATTGACAGTGATGGGGCAAAGGTGGTTAATGGGGAGGAAGACAGATTTTGGATAGGATGATCAGGGAGGGTCTCTCTTAGGAGATGATATTTGAGCAGTCACTCAAGAAATAGGAGAGACAAATTTAAAAAAATATGGAGAAAAGTGTTAATCACAGGATTTCTTTTTTAGGGAGATTTGATCTATTTGTTGAAAAGAAATGTCTTGGTAGGCCAGTTTGAAGTAGCAGATGGGGCTTCCGAAGGACTGACTCAGATGGAAAGGAACTGATTTGCTTCTGAAGCATGGGGGGAAGAGCAGAGACAAGAGGAAAGGAGGGAAGCCCAGCCACAGGGATTATGACCCTCTGGGTTCCCTCCACTGCTAGCTTCCACTGAAGTCTTGGATACCATGAAACACTCGGTGGATACATGAAGAATCTCAAACAGCCCACACAGTTGTAAGTGCCCCAGAGTAAGGCAGTCCCTACCTGAGACTCAGTGCCAGCTGGTGGGCTGTAGGCTGGAGAAGGCAGGGAGGTATAACACTGACAACCCAGAAGCAGGTCTAGAGACTAAATGGAAGACCAGAAAGGAGCAGTGGAAGCTGGGTGGAAGCTGGGAGGATGGTTCGTGGAAAGTCACCATTGCCAAGCAGCTTCTTCAAGGATAATTCCTAAGTCTAAACCAAATCACTCTATCTGCTTAACAGTCTGTAAGAGTGTGTGTAACTCTGAGTTAGTCTTCATTATAATTCACTGTCCAGTTTGTACCAGAGACTTCTCGTGGTGTAAATTAACAAATAATAAGCCACACCCATTGAGCACCTCCAAGGCACTTTATATCTATCACTTCTAATCCACATAAGATTCCCACAAGGCTCTAACAAAGATAGGGTCGTGAGAAGTTAAGCAAATTCCTCAAGATAACACAAAATTCAGAACTTTCTGATTCCAAAACCATAATCTTTCTTCAACACTGAGCCACTTCTAAAGCAAGCCTTCTGGTTCAGGACTGAAGTAAAAATCAAGGTCCAAAATCCCCCCAGTGAACCTGTGGGACCAAAGTCATTATAATCAGGGTTTGGGGGAGAGAGGCAAAGTCCAGAGAGAAATTAAGGTGGACAGAAACCCAGGCATGCTTTCCCATGATATATTGCTCTACCCATTTCCTAGTCCAACGATGACAACGGGTCCATACTGACATAATAAGTGACTAGGTAAATAAATGAATGAATGAATGAATGAAGGAGAAGAGACAGATCTTCCATGCAGAAGAATTCCAATTAACTTATATGGCTACTCTGCCCTCAAGGAGAGGAAAGATAACTCCCCACTTAAGTAAGGGCTGCACATAGTGACTTCTGTCCAAACAAGATTGCATGGAAAAGGTGGATAAAGAGTAAGTTCATAGCAGAGAACGCAATGATACTCCCTCAGCTTGGTGATCAAGGTCAACATCAACAGTGCTAACTCGTGTTAGATGATTGTACACTTGATATCACATGATGAAAATGACATTCAGCCTCTGTGGTCTTCTTTCCAAAAACCCACAGCCCAGTCTACTCATGAAAAAATCATCAGACATCATCTTCCCCAAGTGAGGGACATTCCACAAAATATCTGAGAGTACTCCTCAGTGACCAACTCCGAGAAGCTGTTATGGCCAAAAGAAGCCCAAGGAGATGTAACTTACTAAATATAATGTGTTATCCTGAATGGGATCCTAGAACTTAAAAAGGCATTATGTAAAAACTAAGAAAATCTGAATAAAGTGTGAACTTCAGTTAATAACAATACTTATTGATATTGGTTCATTAGTTGGGACAAATGTACCATCCTAATGTATCAATCAATAATAAAGAAAATTGGGTGTCGGGTATGTAAAAATTCTTTGTATTATCTTTAAAATCTTTCTGTATATCTAAAAATGTTCCGAAATAAAGTTTATTTTTTAAAAATGCATTAGGGATTTTTATAAATTGACGTATTAATGTCATGATAATTTTTCCTGTACTAATTTATAGGCTTAGTTAGTAGAGCTCTGACCAAAATCCCACTGGGATTGTTCTGGGGAGGGATGGGTTTAGGGAGATGACAAAAATAACCACATTTACCTGGACTAATATTTAGTGGAGAATGGAAGATTTAAAAGAAAGTTAACAAAGGAATTTGCCCTGTGACATAATAAAATGTATCATAAAGAATAAAAAATTGAAATAGTATGGCTTGAGTAAAAAAAAAAAAAAAAGACTATACTACACAAGTTGGATAGTACTGAAAACGTCCTCAAGCAAGTGAAGGAAAATGTATGTGTATTTAACATGATAAAGAAAGCATCATAAATCACTGAGAAAGAGATGAGTTACTTAATTGGTAATTTGTGGGAAAACTGAAAATACTCTTTACTTCACATACTAACTATTTATGAAATTCAAAGGAAAAAAGTAAAACTCTAAAATACAAAGACTTCCAGTTTCAGCTCTGATATATAAGGAACCTGGAAGTCGTCACTCGAACCCTTACAACAAGAAGTGTTGGATGACGTTTCTTGGGCCTGTCAAAGAACTGAGGCTACAGGACAGACTGCCAACCCCAAATCAGGAGAGACAGACGAATTCGGCACATCATATCCAAGATGAGCTCACCTGAAGCAGAAGCTGAGAGAGTCATAAACTGGTAAGAGTGCTTAAATGGTAGTTCTCCAAAGTTGCTGGAAGCTGAATGTGGACGAATGTGGCAATGAGAAGTTCCTGAAAACTGCGGTACTGAGGGGGCCCCCACACTAATGGTTTTCACCTACCTCCAAGAACTCCAAAGATACCCTCATGGCTCCAGCAGAGAAAGAAGAGGAACTGTATTATAGACTGGGTGGCTTAAACAACAGAAATTTATTTTCTCACAGTTCTGGAGGCTAGAATTCCACGATCAGATGCTAGCATGGCCAGGTCCTAATAAGGCCCTCTTCCTGGCTTTCAGATGACTGCCATCTTACTGTGTGTTTACATGGACTTCCTTGGTATGTACACATAGAAAGAGACAGAGAAACAGCAGGAATGAACTCTGTGGTGTCTCTTCCTGGAAGGGCACTAATCCAATCCAAGCAGAGCCCAGTCTCATAACCTTATATACATTAATCATGTTCCTAAGGCCCCAGCTCCAAATAACATGACATTGGGGTGTAGGGCTTCAACATATGATTTTTTTTTAAGATTTTATTTATTTATTTGACAGAGAAATGTCACAAGTAGGCAGAGAAGCATGCAGAGAGAGAGGAGGAAGCAGGCTTCCCGCTGAGCAGAGAGCCTGATGTGGGGCTTGATCCCAGGACCATGCGATCATGACTTGAGCCGAAGGCAGAGGCCTAACCCACTGAGCCACCCAGGTGCCCCCAACACATGATTTTTTAAATTTTAATTCCACTGTAGGATTTTTTTTTAAAAAAGATTTAATTTATTTATTTGAAAGAGAGAGAGAGATCACAAGTAGACAGAGAGGCAGACAGAGGCAGGGGGGTGGAGGGGTAAGCAGGCTCCCCTCTGAGCAGAGAGCTCAATGCAGGACTCGATCCCAGGACCCTGAAATCATGACCTGAGCGGAAGGCAGAGGCTTAACCCACTGAGCCACCAAGGTGCCCCTAGGATTTTTTCTTTTGTTTTTGTTTTTGTTTTACATTTATTCTGTGCAGAATTTACTCCTGGGCCATAAGTTTTTGTTTTCTTCAGTTTCTTCTGGGATATCTTTTTCTTCTGTGCAACCTCCTCTTCTGGTTTAGGGATAATTTGTGCTTTTTCAGGAAGGATCATCTCTATGTGGCAGGGAGCGCTCAGGTGTGGGTTCATCTGACCAGGAGCCCTGTAAATTCTATGCTGCATCTTGGGGGCTTTGCTCACCTGGCTGTGCTCAATAACAGAATCGACATCTGAACCCTACGTGTAGCATTACTCTCTGCATTGTTAAGCATGTGTAGTAAAAATGCGCCACTCTTCCTGGGCCACCGACCCTGTGTCCAGCCCCACTCTGTGGCCTGGGCACACCTACCAGCTCCACCACTGTAGCGACAGAATGACACACACAGCTTCGGCAAAGTGACATCTTTTGGATACTTGGTGGCTTTCCAGATATGCATACGCTTGATGGCCTGGGTGGTTTCATGTGTGTTCTTAGAGTGGACATGGAGATTTGAGCCTCCTGATTTGCAGGATTTTGTAGGGTTTTCTGTGTCAAGTGAATAGAGAACCATTTTCAGAGATCACCTCAGGCCGCTTAGGGGAAGAGTAATTCTACTGTAGTTAACATACAGTGTTACAATGCTGAGCAAAGTCAGTCAGTCAGAGAAAGACAAATACCATGTGGTTTCACTCATATTTGGGATTTAAGAAACAAATGAACAAAGGGAAAAAAAAAGAGACAAACAAAAAAACATGAATTTTGAGAGACACAAACGTTCAGACCATATCGGTAACCACTGAGAAATCAGTCCAAAGCACTCTCAATAACAAAGGCATATTCTCCAAGGGAAAAGACTTTATCAGAGCCTTATTCTCCCTGGGGAAAGGACATTTCTCCTACTCCAACACCCTTTAGCCTTCTTGTCTCAGCTCACGAAGTTTTTAAAAAGGAAGAAAGCTAAGACATACTTGAGAAGGTCGCAGAATGCCTCCCTTTCCCCACAAACTTCAAGTTAGTACCAAACTTCACCACAGTAAACAGTAACAGTAGATTATGGCTGAAAAGGCTGCCAAATACAGACTCTACGGCCCTTTTATTGAATCCTAAAGACAGAAGGAGAGACAAGAACAAGGACCATAGAAGAATTTTAAACCCCTGGCTCCTGCAACTATGGCAAACATTAAATGCAGTCCAATTCCTAATGAGATTAATGTAAAACATCACACTAAAGGCTTATTACCGCTCAGTGCATTATGTTCAGTTTTCAATAAAAATTACAAGGCAGCTAAAAAGCAAGGGCAAAAAACAGTCTGAAAAAAAAAAAACGAAGCAATCATCAGAACCAGACTAACACAGATGTTGCAATATTCAGAAAGGGAATTTAAAAATAACTATGATTCACATGCTAAGGGCACTAATGGGAAAAGTAGACAATATACGAGGACGAGCAGGTGATATCAGTGGGGAGATGGGAACTAAGAATCAAAAGGAAATGAGAAAATCAAACACACTACAACAGAAATGAAGAATGCCGTTGATGGGCTTGTAAGGAGACTAGCCACAGCTGAGGAAGAAACCAGAGAGTTTCAAAATAGGTCAATAGCTACTTCCCAAATGGAAATGCAGAGATGGAAAGAGAGAAAGGGATGAAGAAGATGGGAAGAACAGAGGAGAAGAAAGAAGAGGAAACCACACAAGAGCTGAGGAGAAATTTCAAAAGTATGATACATGTTTAACTGGAAAACCAGAAAGGGAAGAAAGAGAGGATAAAAAAAACTTGAAATATTAATGACCGAGAATTTTCCAAAATTAATCACAGACATTAAAGCATTTATCTAGGAAGCTTAGGAAACACTGACCAGGATAAATACCATAAAAATCTATATTTAGGCTATCATTTTCAAACTATCAAAAATGAAAATTAAACACAAAATCTTGAAAGAAACCATGGGGGAAGGGGAGGAACCCCCTACCTATAGAAAAACAAGAGTTAAGAGTTATAATGGACTTCTTATCAGAAACCATGCAAGAAATGAGTGGAGTAAAATATTTAAAGTGTTAGGGGAGGGGAAAAAAAACCCTACCAGCTTAGAATTCTATATTCAACAAAATTTTCCTTCAAAGTGAAGGAAAAATAAAGACTTTCTCAAAAAGAAATTGAGGGAACTCATTCTCAGCAGACCTGTCCTGCAAAAAATGTCAAAAGAAGTTCTTCAAAAAGAAGTTTTTCAAAAAGAAAGTCAGAGGGGCACCTGGGTGGCTCAGTGGGTTAAAGCCTCTGCCTTCGGCTCAGGTCATGATCTCAGGGTCCTGGGATCGAGCCCCGCATAGGGCTCTCTGCTTGGCGGGGAGCCTGCTTCCCCTTCTCTCTCTGCCTGCTCCTCTGCCTACTTGTGATCTCTGTCTGTCAAATAAATAAATAAAATCTTTAAAAAAAAAGGTCAGAAACATGTATACATATTAAAAATGAAAAGAAAAGCTGCATGGAGATTTATCTAATATCTGGTTGGGACATACTGCCGGCACAATCACAAAGGAAGAAAGCCACTAACACTAAAGAAAAGTTGTATAGGGCGCCTGGGTGGCTCAGTTGTTAAGCATCTGCCTTCGGTTCAGGTCATGATCCCAGAGTCCTGGAATCAAGCACCATGGCATGCTCCCTGCTCAGGACGAAGCCTGCTTCTCCCTCTCCTGCTCCCCCTGCTTGTGTTGCCTCTGTTGCTGTGTCTCTCTCTGTCAAATAAATAAATAAAACCTTTTAAAAAATATTGTATAAATTTGACTAAATAAAAGGATCAACATGCCAGAACATGAGATAAAATTAAAAGCTATATATGCCATAAATCAAGGAAAAATATTTACCACAAAGCTAAGAAAATATTAATGCCCTAACATATAAAGAGCAAAAACTAATAGGAAGAAAAATTTCTAATATTTCAGTAGAAAAACAGGGGCAAAGGGGCTAAGAATAAATCAGTCACAAAAGCATAACAATTAAGAAATAATCAAAGCTTGGTAATAATCAAAGAATATAAATAAATGCAATATAAGTTCATTATCAAATTAGCCTAAAAATGTTTAAATACTCATGAGGAAAAGTGCAATATAACAGATACTGCCCACTTTGTTAAACTAAAGTTGGCAAATGGTGTAAAATCACCTATGTTTATACCCTTCCTTGACCTAGGAATCTTATTTCTAACAACTGAAGGAAATAACATATTTTAAAAAGCATACACTCAGATGTCCATCAATAGAGGAATGGATAAAGAAGATGTGGTACACACACACACGAATATTACTTAGCCATCAAAAATGAAATCTTACCATTTGTGATGTGGATGGAACTAGAGAGTATTATGCTAAGTGGACATAAGTCAATCAGAGAAAGACAATTATCATACGATTTGACTCATATGTGGAATTTAAGAAACAAGACAGAGAAGGGGAAAGGGAGGGAAAAATAAAATAAGATGAAATCAGAGAGGGAGACAAACCATAAGAGACTCTTAACTACAGAAAACGAGGAGCGTTGCTGGAGGGGGGGGGTGGTGGAAGGATGGGGTAACTGGGTGATGGGCATTGAGGAGCAGGTGTGATGCAATGAGCACTGGGTATTATATGCAACTGATGAATCACTGGCCTCTACCTCTGAAACTAATAATACATTACATGTTAATTGAATTTAAATAAAATAAAATTTAAAAAATAACAGCATATAAAATATTTCTACAAAGATGCCCATATTTATAATAAACTCTGAAAAATAGATATGAGATATCATTATATGGCTAAATAAGGTACAATACAGCCATATTTTAGAATATTTGGCTATTGAAAAATCACTAAAGGCTTAACATGGAAAAAAAGGTCATTAAATATAGTCCGGTGATTAAAGGGTGAACAAAACTTTGTGTGGAAACCATTTAAATATATGCAATTTTGAACACATTATGCAGGTAAATACAAAATATAAAAGAAATATTCTAAAATGTTAACAGCCATTACTCAAGCTGAAAGGGTTACAGATGATTTTAAGACTATTTTTTAAATTATGAACTGAATGAATGCTATACTAATATTATATTACATTAATGAATGTACATATATGCAGACATTCATTAGGCTCATAATTTTTAAAATACCAAAATTACCAAAAGAAATTTCTTCACTATTGAAACTCTGAGAGTAGGCAGGAAATAAGCAATAAAGTCTTTCAGATTTTGTAGTTTCAACAATATGCTGTTATAATCTCTATTCTAGCACCATCTAATTTTTCATAAGATAGCAGTAGTTCTACTATTAGTTACAGAAACAGACATGGAACCTTATCTCCTGACTCCCGGTACAATAGTTGTTTCACTCCCCTACACTGATAGGTATAAAATTTGATCTTCCTGAGAGGTGACACCAGCAAGACAACAGAATAAGAAGTCCCAGATATTGTTTCCCTTCAGAGACACTGATTTATCAATGGTCCAAAAAGCCTTTATAAGAACCCCAGGAATCAGTTAAGAAGTCACTGTATCCCAGGGAAGCACAAAGCAAAGAATAATCTCATTGAAACTTATAAGACAAAGCCATTGCATTTCACCCTTCATAGGCTTTCCCTGACACAGCTTAGTGTCATCAGGGAAAAAACACCCAACTTGCAGTTTCCCCTTTAGGAAGGAAAGAAAAGACTGAAATGTATGTCCAACATTCTGACTTTTCAGGTGGCTTCCTAACACAGAGAGCCTGATTCAGAGCACTGGTGGGGGACTGGCCTAATTGGGATGTCTGAGGGCCACTGTGAACAATAGAGAGGCTGGGGGCTTGTTGCTGCACCAAAGAACCTACAGTATGCAGAGATAGCAGACAGAGAAAGTGATAATGAAAAAGAAATCATCAAATCTCTCTGTGGGAAATTATACACACAAGTCCAGAGAAGATGATTCCCAGAAAAGGCTGGAGAGGTCTCCAGATTCTCTCATGGGGCTAACCAGTGGTCTTCCTTTATATGAAGCCAGTCCATAAAGTCTAAGAGAGGTGGCTCTTTTCTTAAGTGGACAAATTCCAGCAAAAAATAACGAGACATAAAAAGAAAAAGGAAAACAAGGCCCAATCAAAGGAACAAAATAAATCTCTAGAACTGAACTTAAAGAAATGTAAATCTATCAATTACCTGAAAAGAATTCAAAGTCATCTTATTGAAGATGTTCAGTAAGCTAAGGGAAGACAGATAGCCAAAGAAAATAAGGAAATTGATGAGAGAACATAATGAAACTATCAACAGAGACAAAAACTACACAAAAGAACCAAATTCTGGAGCTGAACAATAAAACTGAATTGAAAAATTCATGAGAAAAGTTCAACAACAGACTTGATAAGAATTAAAAAATCAGTGAACTTGAAGACAGGTCATTTGTGATTATCCAGTCAGGCCAGTAAAAAGAACAACATGAAGAAAAGCAAAGAGAACTTAAGAGACCTATGAGACACCAACAGAGAAACAAGATACAACATTACAGGAGTCTCAGAAGGAGATGAGAAAATAACTTATTTGAAGAAATAATGGCCATAAGCTTCCTAACCTAGAAAGAAAACAGACAATGAAATTCAAGAAACTCAAAGAACTCCTACTAAGATGGGTCTAAAAAAATCCATGCTGAAACACTAGAGTCAAAAAGAGAATCTTGAAAATAGTGAGAGGTAACTTTTCACATACACAGAAGCTCCTGGAAGATTGTCAATGAATTTCTCAGCAGAAACACTGAGGACAGAAGAGAGTATGATTATCAAAGTGCTGAGAAAAAAAAATAAAATGCCAACCAATAACACTGTATATGCTTGAACCGTTGTTCAAAACTGGAGAAATAGGGGCAGCTGGGTGGCTCAATTAGTTGGATGGCCAACTCTTGATTTCAGCTCAGGTAATGATCTCAGGGTCCTGGGATCAAGCCCCACATCAGGCTCCACACTTTGCAGGGAGTATGCTTGAGGATTCTTTCTCTCCCTCTCTCCCTACCTCACCCCGCCAAAAAATAAATAAATAAGTCTTTTTTTTTTAAATGAGGGAGAAAAAAAGACTTTTCCCAGATAATAAAAGCTGAAGAATTTCATCATCACCAGGCCTGCCTTACAAGAAATGATAAAGGGAGTCCTTCAAGGTCCTAATGTGGTTGAATGGATTAAAAAACAAGGTCCAGCTATATGCTCTCTATAAGAGATTCACCATTTCTAGAAACATAAAACTTGCCAAGACTGAATCATGAAGAAATAAAAATATGAACAAACCTATGTAACTAGTAAGGAGGTTGAATCTGTAATCAAAAATATCCCAACAAAGAAAAGCCCAAGTCCAGATGGTTTCCTTACAGAGTCTACCAAAAGTTTAAAGAATTTATGCCAATCCTTCCCAAATTTCTCCAAAAACTTGAAGAGGGAAGACTCTTAAACTCATTTTAAGTTTAAGTTTAATGAGGCCCATTACCCTAATACCAAAACAAGATAAGGACACTACAAGAAAAAAGAATTACTGACCAATATCTCTGATGAATATTGATGAAAAATCCTCAACAAAATACTAGCAAACAGAATTCAACAGCGTGTTAAAAGGATTATACACCCTGACAGTGGAATTATTCCTGGAATGTAAGGATGGTTCAACATTTAAAAATCAGTCAATGTGATCATACTACATTAACAGAATAAAGGATAAAACCCACATAATAATCTCAGCTGATGCAAACAAAGCTTTTGACAAAATTCAAGACTTTCAAGGTAAATACACACAACAAATTAGTAATAGATGGAAACTACCTCAACATAATAAAGTCATATATTAAAAGCTCACAGTAAACATCATCAGGGATGGGGCAGCTGGGTGGCTCAGTGGGTTAAAGCCTCTGCCTTCAGCTCAGGTCATGATCCCAGGGTCCTGGGATCAAGCCCCTCATCGGGCTCTCAGCTCAGCGGGGAGCCTGCTTCCTCCTCTCTCTGCTTGCCTCTCTGCCTACTTGTGATCTCTGTCTGTCAAATAAATAAATAAAATCTTAAAAAAAAAAA
>ML103270.1:14426-45683 GCA_003697995.1 Taxidea taxus jeffersonii
AAAAAAAAAAACCATCATCAGTAGTGAAAAAGTAAAAGCTTTCCCCTAAGTACAAGTCAAGGATATCTACTCTCACAACTTCTATTTAATACATTATTGGAGGTCTTAGGCAGAGCAATTAGGCAAGAAAAAGAAATAAATTACACCAGATTGTAAGGAAAAAGTAAAATGATCTCACTTTATGGATGTCATAATACAGAAAACTAAAATTCCATGAAAAAAAAAAAACCTGTTACAATTAACAAGTTAAGCAATGTTGCAGAATACAAAATGCCATGCAAAAATTAGTTGTGTTTCTATATACAAACAATCTGAAAACAAAATTAAGAAAACAAACCACTTACAATAGCATACAAAACAATAAAATCTTTAGGAATAAGCTTAACAAAGGAGGCAGAAAACTTATACATTGAAATCTACAAAACATTGCTGAAACAAATTAAAGGTAATGCAAATTAGAAGGCATCTCATGTTCATGGATTAGAAGACTTAATATTGCTGAAATGTCTATATTACCCAAAGTGATCTATGGATCATGGAGATCCTTATCAATATCCTAATGGCAATTTTTGAAGATATAAAAAATTTTTAATTCATATGGAATTGCAAAGGAGCTGAAATAGCTAAAAAATATTGAGAAAGAACTATACAAAGTTGGAGGCCTCACACATCCTGATTTCAAAACATATTACAGAGCTACAACAATCAAAACAATATGGTACTGCATAAAGACAGACATATAGACCAATAAAGCAGAACTGAGAGGCCAGAAACAAAGCCTAGGGTACGTGGTCAAATAATTTTAAACAAGGGTTCCATGACTACACAAAGCAGAAAGAATAGTCTCTTCAACACGTGGTACGGGGAAAAACTATGTATATTCACATACAGAAGAATGAAGTTGGACCTTATATTACACTATAAATAATAATTAACTCAGAGTGGACTAAAGATCTAAATGTAAAGCCTGAAATGATAAAAGTCCAAGAAGAAAATATAGGGAAAAGCTGCATGAAATTGGATTTGGCAATGCTTTCTTGGATATAACACCAAATTTACATCAGACTTACAAAAGTGTACAGCAAAGAAAACAATCAATGGAATCAAAAGGCAACCTACCAAATGGGAGAAAATATTAGCAAACTATGTATCTGATAAGAGGTTAATATCCACAATACATAAAGAACTCCTAAAACTCAACAATAAAGAAACAAATAAACTTAATTAGAAATGGGCAAGGAACTTGAACAGACATTTCTCCAAAGAAAACATACAAATGGTCAACAAACATGATAAGACCCTCAGCATCACTAATATCAGGGAAATGCAAATCAAAATCACAAAGAGATATTATCTCATGCCCAGTAGGATGGCAGCTATCAGAGAGAGAGAGAGGAAAGAAGGAAGAGAGAGAGAAAAAGATAGAGGGAGACAGAGGAAGGGAAGAAGAAGCATTGGCAAAGATGTGGAGAAATGCAAACCCTTGTTCACTGTTAGTGGGAATGTAAAATGGTGAGCTGCTTTGGAAAACAGTATGAAGTTTCCTCAAAAACTTAAAAATAGAATTACCATATGATCTAGCAATCATATTTCCATATATTTTGGATATATATATAATTGAAAACAAGCTCTTGAAGATAATCTACACACCCATATCCATTACAAATCATTCACAATAGATGAGAGGTAAAAGCAAAAAAAAAAAGTCTATCAGTGGATAATTGGATAAATAAAATGTGATCTACATAGGCAATAGAATAGAATTCAGTCTTAAGAAGGAAGAAAAAACTTTTCTATGCTACAATATAGATAAGCCTCGAGGACATTATGCTAAGTGAAATATGCCAATCACAAAAAGATGAATAATTCTACTTTTATGAGGCATCAAAAGTAGTCAAAATCTTAGAAACAAAATAGAATGGGAGTTGTCAGGGACTTGGGGGAGTGGAATAAAGGCCAATGAGTACAGAGTTTTAGTTTTTTGAAATGAAAATGTTCCAGAGATCTGTTACATAATAGTGCACATATAGTTAACCCTACTGTACAGTATACTTTAAAATCATTAAGATGGTAAATTTTATGTGTTTTTACCATAATTTTTAAATGTATGAAAAATACCTAATATTAATAGCAATCAAAGACATGCCAATTAAAATACTGAAAAAATGCTGAGATACTATTTATTCTGCCTTTCCATTTAGCAAAGAAGAAGAATAACCAGTGATAACAGGTAGTGAATTGATCTTTGGGAAAGTAATTTGGCAATATACAGAAAAAGGCTTTTCTTTTTCTTTTTAAGATTTTATTTATTGGGCACCTTGGTGGCTCAGTGGGATAAGCCTCTGTCTTCAGCTCAGGTCATGATCTCAGGGTCCTGGGATCGAGGCCCGCATTGGGCTCTCCACTTGGCGGGGAGCCTGCTTCTCCCTCTCCCTCTCTCTGCCTACTTGTGATCTCTGTCAGATAAGTAAACAAAAATAAATATTTTAATATTTTATTGATATTAATTGATAATTATTTATTAATTAATTAATATTAATTAGTTGATTGGTATATAATAAATAAAAATGAATATTTTTCATCTGACAGAGAGAGAGAAGGAATACAAGCAGACAGAGGGAGAGGGAGAAGCAGGCTCGTCACTGAGCAGGGAGCCCAATGTGGGGCTCAGTCCTAGGACCCTGGGATCATGACCTGAGCTGAAGGCAGATGTTTAACTGAATGAGCCACCCAGGTGCCCCCACAGAAAAAGGCTTAATAATAGCTTTTCCATCCTCTTATAATTTGTTCATTCCTTCATCAACATACACTTAGCATTTATTTTGTTCCACTTAGAGGACACAGCTCTGAAAAAAAGAGGCATGGTCCCTATATGAAACTTAGAGTATGGTGGCAGAAATTAAATGTTACAAAGTATATAGAGGAGAACTTACTCTAGTTTATAATTTATAAGTATTAGTGAAGTGCCTAAAAGAAGGGGCAGGGTGGGGGCATGGTGATTATAACCAAAATATTCATTTCAACATTATTAATAAAGTATTAGAATTGGAAGCACAAACAGAAGAGCTAACTCTGTAAATTATAGCCTAGATATTCATTGGGAAATCATCCCAACTGTTTTAAAAAATATATTCAATGGCTACCTGGGGTAGTCGTTAGAACTCTTCCTAAATATTCCAATTTTCTTCCTTCTGTACACATAGTAGGGCTGTACTTGCCTACCTTCTCAGAAGTTAGCTGAGCCACGTGACTTGCTTTGCTCGAAGAAGCATAAGCAAATGTTTCCCTTCTAGGAAGACTTTAAAAGCCAGTGCAGTGTGGTCATATTTTCTTCTGCTTCGATGACTATAAATGTTTTTGTCTAAATGGAGCCTCCATCAGTGTCAGCATGGATCCCTGAACTAGAATGAGCAGTTTCTCTGTCAATCTACATTAGACATGTAACATGAGCAAAAGAATAAACCTTTGTTGTGTGAAGTCACTAAGATTTGAGGAGTTATGTTACCACAGCATCTAGACTAATACAGTGTTTACTCCATGGGAAAAAGGCTAATTACATTAAATAGCATAAAGGAATACAATAAAAATTGTATACTCTGTGAGTGTACCTCTAGCCATCCTATTTTATAGACATCCTCTTCCTAGAAAAAGACTAAAAGTACACATACCCAAATATTGATAATGACTGTCTTTTGAGGGCTATATGGGGAATTTTTCCTACCTCTTTATCACATACATTCATAGATTATATTTAATGGGTAAAATAACAATTCTTATCAAGTATAGAGGTCACAATAAAAAAGCTCAGAAGGGAACTTTATCATTTAATATTTGCAAACTAAAAGTTCTCCAGAAAGAAGGGATTATCCTTTCATATAAACATGCTCCCCTCAAAAATGGGAGCTACGTGGCCAATATTGATTTATATATTTATGATTATCCACAATCTTGCAACCTAACATAGTGTGTCTGATATCCAGTATTAAATAAACTTAAACACTAGAAAGTTTTTTGTTACTAAAGTTCTAATTTCTTCTCCTTTCCAGATTCCCAGTTCAATACCTAGTTCTATTCAGGCCTCAGAATCCATATCAGGTACAAATCAATCCAATTAAATATTGCTTTATTTTAAAGAACACCATTGGCCTGTTTTACTCAGAAATAAGCTAAGTCACTGATCAGGAAAAAATGACTTTACTTTTAGCTGTAGAGCATATTCCCCAGGAACTTGATTTCTTCCACAATCCCTCTACCCTTTTTACCATGATGATAATAATATTGCTAACAAAAGATATTTCCAATTAACTTATAATGACTTAAACAAAGTATTTATAGTCCACTTATCTTACATGATGATATATAGTAGTTTACATCATGGTTGAAAGTCCTCCTCAGATGCAGCAAAAAGTCTATACTTTTATAGAAAGAAAGAGAGAGAGAGAGAGAGAGAGAGAAGGAAGGAAGGAAGGAAGGAAGGAAGGAAGGAATCAGCTACAATTGTTAAATATTTTCTAGTAATCATAAAATTTGAAGATTTTTTCCTAACTATAAGAAACACTGATTATGAAAACATGTGGCACAAAGTACAAAGCTATACCATAGTCAACCACATCCATGATATGATCAACAATGATATCAAGTGATATCTGTTTTTCTTTGGTATTTCCATGACATATTTCACCACCTTTTATTTTTTAAACTTTTATTTCCTTATCTGTTGAATATGTGCCTTGAAAGTTTTTAAAATCCATCTGATAGTCTTTGTTTTTTCATTTTAGCATTTAGTCCATTTATATATAATGTAATGACTGAAGTATTTGTATTTACATGTACCATTGTGTACAGTACTTTTGTCCCAATGTTCAAATTTCCCACTTCTTTCATTGGCATTGGCTTATTTATTATTTTACTTTTAACCTGATAGCATGGAAATTATACACTCTTTTACTATTCTTTTAGGTATCATTCTAACAGTTACAACATGTGTCATTAGCTTATCAGAGACTAATACTGACTGATACTTCTACTTTGTCCCAGAAAATGCAAAGACCTAAGGACTTCTTATCTTTTAACCTCCCTTAGAACAATGGGGGAGCAACAGCCAGGATGAAGAATTAAAGAAAGAGAAAAGGCTGAATATGTTGCCTGGCACTCAGACTCCCATTTAACCTTTGAGAGCAGATTGCTGGCCCCCTCAAGGGAAAAAAAAAATACATCACTACTATCACTACTTAGACTTCAACACAAGCCCCTAGTTTTACCCAGCATTCACTTTCAGTTCTATAGCGAGCTGGTTCTCATCACAGAAAGAATAAAACAGATGACCTTCTTATCCCCATCTTGAGACCCAAGAACATTCTTTCTCATCCAATGGCCCTCCCTCTACCTAAGGGAAGGGAGAGAAATGCTTATCATCACGTAAAGTTAGGGGACACTTCCATGAGGCATTGCACTGCCACTTATCACATCAAAACCCAAGACAGCAGGAACCAGGAAACACAGTTCCCACACATCTGCTGTCAGGTTCAGTTCCTGCTCCTGCAGCAAATGAGAGCACTTCTGGGTGCTAGGTGCAGATTGTGCCAGTGAAGAGCCTCTCCGTAAGGATATAACTTTAGAACCCAGAATAAGCCTTGGGAACTTTCACAGTAACCCTTATCACTGAGCATCAGGTGGTCTCAATACCTCCATGACCAAGAAACCCAGGACTTGAAACACATTCCGAGGATGCACAGCCTAACATTAAAATACAGCAATGGTTCTGATTTTCTTACATGGCCAAGGACCAAGATAAATGTATGTCAGGAATCAGCAAGGCCACTGTTAGACAACTTCCAGCAAGACCTGCAGTCTTTGGCTGTCAGGGATTATGCAGTGGCTGCTGCATTTGAGACCAGAGGCCCCCACAACAGAGACCCAGCAGTGGTCACTGCAAAGGAGATCACAAGATACTGGGTCCTATTTCAGGTGGCACTGAGACTTACAGTCAATGTCCACATCCAGTACATGATACCCATCCACTGTCGACTGTCCCCAGTGATCGATTCTTAATAAAATATAATCCTGCCTAACTCATCAATGGAACCCAAATAACAAGAGTCCATATTATGCTAGAAACCAGCTAATGGGTCACAGGGATTCTGTATTTCATAATTCCAACCATTTAGGTCATATTTCAATTACAATTGAATCTATGGATGAGGAATAGTCAGAAAGACTTCAAGAATACTCCACAGTTCTTGGACTCACTAGACAACCAAAAGGAACAAAGAGTCAACCCATGCTTATTTTTCAACTTTATCTTCTGTGGATTTCACCAGAGCCCCAAAACCAAGCCAGCCCTAAGCCTTCTCTTGATACTTCAGCTACCTGCATGAATCCCCTAAGACTTCTGTACCCATTACAGACACATTGCAATGGGGCACAGACACAACCTCAGAATGGGATCTGGATCTCTCTGTGCTAATTAAAACGATAACAACAATACTACATTAACAACACGTAACAGAAGGATACATATCCTTTGGAACTAGATTACGAAGATATTTCTTTAGAGATTTATTCACTGCACTTGGAAGGGAAGCAATAGCAGTGATATTTTTATGACAAACATAAAAGTCACTATCCACAGCATTTAATGTGTTTAAAGAAATTCTCCTTTCAGAAATAACAATAAGCGGTATTAGCTAAGAACGAGGAATGACACAGGGCTACCCTCTGAGCATCTATTAGTTCCTCACTTGTCTTTTTATTTCCTGCGACTCAGTGTAATCGGGACTCAGGAATTCAGCAAACAGCGGCCGATCTGGGGAGGGAGTGTCTACAAACAAGGTTGCAATGCAAACATGAACGAGGGGGACACATATCCAAGTGTCCAAGGCAGTCTGGGGGCGTGGCTGAAGGCCTGGGTTCAGCAGTTGCAACTGACGAAAGGGAGAATGATTTCCGGCCAAATCTGAGCTAATGCTTTTGGAAGAGCAAAACAGCCGGGAGTCAGAGAATGGCCTCCGTACCCACACAAAGCTGCGAGGCAGGCCTTGTCGCTGCACTGTGTAAATCCAATGTCAATGTCAGCAAGGGCCAGCAGTACACACAGGCAGTCTCCCAGCGTGCATCAGTCCCCGAACTAGAACAACCAGCACCTCTGGGATTCAGATCCTAAAGCAGTTTCAATCATGTTTCGTGAATTACCTGGCAAACACATTCCCAGCAGAAGACGGCCAGGAGACCATCTTCAGAGAAACAACTGTGTGAAAAGAATAACAATGGAGCCTGTTTCAGGCTTTGATTGGCCTCTACCCCTTCGGTAAGAACAATGATCAGGATAAGTCATTACGGCAAAACACAGACCTTGAGCTTCACATGTAATGACTAAGGAAAACAATGGGCTAACATATTTAGGAGTGGATCAACCCCAATTCTTGGGCAGGTTCACAGTACTGTGGAACCCTATGTCACCCCAGTACCCAAGACAATACAGCAGCTTTATAATGAAGTAAACAACCCCTCAGATCCACAATTTTTAACATCACTGATCGCCTGTCACTGGGCGACAACTGTGGTCGTAAAAGCACCTTGTTCACGGGACTCCCGACTGGAGAGGGCAGGCAGGTTCAGCGGCGCGCTGTGGCGGGCATACAGACTCACGGGATCGGTGGCATAATAAACACTGCTATAGACCGAAAGGATCTTTGGACCTGACTTCAAAATGTGTTTGCCCATATGCTCGTGTACACACACATCCACACAAAGCATGTGCACATCATTTTTAAAGCAGAGAAGATGGTCCATTCCCGGGCAGTTTCCTGCCTTCCCGGTAGACGTAATCAACCCTCCACCCCCCACCTCACCCCGGGCCTGAAGAATCAGCTTCCACCCATTTCCTCTCCAGCCTCGTCTTCTCCTCCCTTCCCACACGCACAGGCATTTTCTCCTACCTGATGCCTCTTCCCACTTTCTGGAAGCTTTGGGTCTAGATCTGAGCATGTCTGGACACTTCTCTGGTCTTTCCCGTCTCTCTGCAGGCCACCAAACAGGCTCTTCCGAGCTCCCATCTAAAACAGCCCCCTCCCTGTCGTGCTCCAACCCCGGGCCTGTGCTGTTTTCTCTGTAGCAGACACTACCTGATGCGGGGCACTTGTTTGTTTTATCAAAGGACCGTGAGAACACCTCTCAGTATCTGAAATCGAACCACTAGATGGAATTTATTGTTCACTATAATACAGATAAGCATGCTGGCCAAAAGGTCCCTCCAAGCAAAACAGATGGCTGATCTCATGGAAGGCTCTGGAAAGCGTGGAATTCTGTGATTAGCAGGTGTTCCGAGGCAAACGCGGGCCAACATCAGGTGGGTGTTCAGGTAAGGCTACTGTGGACTGGCTCGCGCTCAGAGGCAGGTTTTCTGGAGAGGGTGCATCCCAGCTTGGGTGACTTTCAGATGTGGGGAGCTGACACTGGTTAGTTTTAAAACCAGCTCTCACCAAGACAAGTTGGTATTGACCCAATGAACAGATTTAAAATTGGTTCTGATGGTTACCTGTCACTATAGCTACAGAACAATCAGCTTCTCCTCAGTCTGTGGGAAATCCTGCTTTATTATTCTATGAAGGAAAATACCCTCCACGAGATCAGGTTTGTCTGTATGATCCATCCTATATCCCCAGTACCTACTACAGCACCTGCCACATTCACCATTAAATGACTAAATTAATGGTTTTTGGCAAAATTACTGATACTTTACTCGTAAGGTTTGCCTATTTTCAGAGCATACTATAGAAGTGAAGACAGGGGCGCCTGGGTGGCTCAATGGGTTAAGCCGCTGCCTTCAGCTCAGGTCGTGATCTCAGGGTCCTGGGATCAAGTCCCGCATCGGGATCTCTGCTCAGCAGGGAGCCTGCTTCCCTCTCTCTCTCTCTCTCTCTGCCTGCCTCGCTGTCTACTTGTGATCTCTCTCTGCCAAATAAATAAATAAATAAATCTTTAAAAAAAAAAATAAAGAAGTGAAGACAATGGCTTTGTAGCCATACGGTCCTGGCTTTGAACTTGGACTGCTGTTGGCCTAGCTTATGGCCTTCCCGAATCTCCATTTCATTATTTGAAAGAAGGGTGGGAAGAAAGAACACCCGTATCTACCCCCCAAGGTCTCTGAGGATTAGGAAATAATGCTCAGTTTCTAGCATGTTCAGTTTTCAAAAATATGAATCAGGTATATTAGTACCTGGAAGGTTTCTGAAAGGTTCAAAGAAAACATTTCAGATCATAAAACCTAGGATGCTCTGGCCTGGCCCTTTGGAAAGGGAAAAATGTTTGAAATAAAGACTCCAAGAGGTCCTTCTGACCCCAAATCCTCTCATTTCCTCTCCCCCGACCCCAACAACTACAGCCCCCGCCACCTCTGGAGTTGCACCTCCCTTCATGCTCCCCACACAGGCCAACTGCTCCTGGTGTTCCCGGCATTACATCTCCCAAGCCTGCAGATATGTGAACTGAGTTAAATCACTTCCCCCTCAAAAAAACACTATTTAGCAAGGGCACATGTTGATCTACTTATCTGACGAAGCCCGTTCAACTCACTGCAGCTTGTCATAGAGCAGAAACCTGACACAGCAAGAAAACCGGTGTGTTTTAAAGGGGCGCTCAGACGCTGAACTGGACCTGTTGGAGCAGAGGACTCTACAGGCCGTGAGGTTCAAGGTGAAGTCAATTTATGCTGTTGCTCCGCCCAAGTCCAGTCCCAGCAAAAATGATAGTTTTCTATGTCTTCAGAAGATGTAACATTCTCTCTCTCTCTCTCTCACACACACACACACAGCATTTCTCTCAGCAGTATTGTCCCCAGCTCTTACCAGTCAGGATCTCTAATACCTTTAATTAGGTTTATGGTCACAAAGGAGCCTCAGGCTGAGTATTTATTCCTTTGTAACCGTCTGAAAACTGACAAGAGCCGGCTGTATCTGCTCACACTGATAGTGAACTACACTCCCTCTATAAGACATTGTTTCACATTATCTGAATTTTATTATGGCATTATTGTCCCTGGATCTCATTAATACAGATATATTAAACTGTGCTCTGTGTGCAGTGTAATAAAGACCACAGTAAGGCCTGTGGGGAGATGGCCCTGGGTTTGAATCTTCTCTCTCCCGCTTACTAGCTGTGTCACTCTGGGAAAGCCGCCAAAGCCTGCTGAGCTGATTTACCCCCTGCTTATGGAGCTGTTCTGAGAATTTCAACATATAAGCCATAGGCACAGAGCAGGTACTCATCAGGTGGCAGCTTAAAATATGCAGGGGTACCCAACACGTCAATCCGTAGCCTGCCAAAGTTGGGTATAAGGCTATCGCTGACTTTGGCAAAGAGTTTCGAAGAAAATACGGGATTGATAGGAGTGTGTGTTCTCTTGGAGAACAGGGGACAATCAGGAACAGTGGGATCCCACTTGACTCAGTGCCAGCCTGGGGCAGAACTGGTTTCACATCCCAAAGTTGAGCCACAAATTAAAACCTTCCCAAGAATTCTCAGGAGTCGCCCCTGAAATTGACCTGAATAAAGAAAGCCAGTGCTAGCCACATATCTGAATTCTGTATGCACATTCAACATCAGGAATAAGAAAGTGTGGTGAATTGCTAGAAGGCATGCATTCCACTGAGGGTTCTGGGAAAGACCGCATCTTCTCTCAAGTTATCCACTGAAAGTGGACTTCATTTACCCCTGCTCTTAGGAAGGCACCACCTAGTGGCTGCTACCAGAAATAACAGTGCAAAATTGGTCTCTGGACCTCTTGTAGCAATATATTCATTTTTTTTTTAATTTACTCATTCAGAAAATATTAACTGAGTCCTTATTATACACCAAACAAGTGCTAAGTGCTGGATGAACAAAGCAGAATAAGATTCAGCAGCAGCTTTCCGGACTTCAAACTCCATTACAAACTGAATCATCAAGATAGTACGACACTGACACAAAAACAGACACATAGATCAATGGAACAGAATAGAGAGCCCAGAAATGGACCCTCAACTCGATGGTCAACTAATCTTTGACAAAGCAGGAAAGAATGTCCAGTGGAAAAAAGACAGTGTCTTCAACAAATGGTGTTGGGAAAATTGGACAGCCACATGCAGAAGAATCAAACTGGACCATTTCCTTACACCACACACAAAAATAGATTCAAAATGGGTGAAAGACATCAATGTGAGGTAGGAATCCATCAAAATCCTAGAAGAAAACACAGTCAACAACTCTATGACCTCAGACACAGCAACTTCTTGAGAGACTTTTCTCCAAGGACAAGGGAAACAAAGGCAAAAATAAACTATTGAGACTTCATCAAGATAAAAACCTTCTGCACAGCAAATGAAATAGTGAACAAAACTAAAAGGCAATCCAAGGAGTGGGAGAAGATATTTGCAAATGACATATCAGATAAAGGGCTAGTACCCAAGATCTATAAAGAACTTATCAAACTCAAAGCCTAAAGAGAAATAATCCAGTCAAGAAATGGGCAGAAGACAAGAGCGGTCATATCTCCAAAGAAGACACCCAAATGGCTAACAGACCCATGAAAAAATGCTCAACATTACTAAGCATCAGGGAAATACAAATCAAAACCACAGTGAGATACCACCTCACACCAGTCAGAATGGCTAAAATGAACAAGGCAGATAACAACAAATGTTGGGGAGGATGCAGAGAAAGGGAAACCCTCTTATATTGTTGGTGAGAATGCAAGCTGGTGCAGCCACTCTGGAAAACACTATGGAGGTTCCTCAAGAAGTTAAAAATAAGCTACCCTACAACCCAGCAACTGCACTACTGGGTATTTACTCCAAAGCTATAAATGTAGTGATCTGAAGGGGCACTTGCACCCCAATGTTCATAGCAGCAATGTCCACAATAGCCAAACTGTGGGAAGAGCCGAGATTTCTATCGACAGGTGAATGGATAAAGATGTGGCGTATATACATATACAATGGAAATATTAGTCATCAGAAAGAATGAATACTTACATTTACATCAGCATGGATGGACTTGAAAGGTATTATGCTGAGCAAAATAAGTCAATCAGAAAAAGACTATTGTCCTATGGCTTCACTCATATGTGGAATATAAGAAACCATACAGAGAATCATAGGGGAGGGGGGGAAACTTAATGGGAAGTAATCAGAAAGGGAGAACAACCATGAAAGACTCTTAACTATAGGAAACAAACTGAGGGTTGCTGGAGGGGTGGTGGGTGGGGGGATGGGGTAGCTGGGTGAAGGGCATTAAGAAGGGCATGTGATGGAATGACTGGGTGGCTCAGTCCGTTAAGCTGCTGCCTTCAGCTCAGATCATGATCCCAGGGTCCTGGGACTGAGTCTCGCATCAGGCTCCTTGCTCAGTGATGAGCCTGCTTCTCTCTTTGTCTCTGCCGGCCTCTCTGCCTGCTTGTGCGCTCGCTCTCTCTCTCTCTCTCTCTCTGACAAATAAATAAAACCTTTAAAAAAAAAAAAAGGAAGGGCAGGTGACATAATGAGCCCTGGAAATTACAGGCAACTGACAAATTGTTGAATCCTACATCTGAAACTAATGATGTATTGCATATGGCTAATTAAATTTAAATTTAAAAAAAAAGATTCAGTGGCAGCTTTCAATGAGCACATGATCAAGACCACTGTTGGATAATGCAGCTGCATGTAGCCAAAACAGTAGAGATCACGATTCTGCTCTAACTTGGACCAAGCTCTGACTCTTCCCTCCCCTGATCTCCCTCACCTCAGAAGAATTATTTGCAAATCGATGGCACTCCTTCACTCCTTTGCTTGAGTGCACCAAGGCCTTTCCACCTCATCCCTTGTGCTTCCATTACCATTCTTTCAACTGCACCAGGGATGGTCTCATTCCATGTTCAAAATGAAATTTCTTGCCCAATCCTCCCCTGAGAAAGGCTTGGATTTGGGAGGGGGAGAATGTTGTTCATTTTCTTTTTTGTACAGTTTAACTGCTTCCCATGACTCAACCTGCCTGGGAATGTTTCCCTTTTCATCCCCACGCTTCCCTTTCTCCCTCTCCTTCTGCTAAGAAACAGACAAGTGAAAGACAATGGATTGAGAAATAAAAAGAACATTCTAGTCCTGCCTTTCTCCTAGTTTCATCCCCTGACATTTTAAGCAGACATTTTCAGAACTCTTATTTCAGAATTTCCTGTGGCACGTTCTAGTGAATATCTAGTTTTAATCCCTTGAGGGTAAATTTGATTTAGGGAAATAGTCAAATTTCAAACGGAGTCCCTACTGATGACTCAGATAGGTGACTGAACTGGGTTCATGTCATCATGAGTCCAAAAATGAGTCGTAGCTATTAAAGAAGGAAATTGACTTTCTTGGGTAGCTGGAAGGCAATTTAGAAAGGGAGCTCCTCCAAATGTATTTTGAGCTCTGAGAAGCTTCAGCGAAATAAGTATCTATCTCCCGAGGCCCTTACTTGGAAAAGTTATACTCATTTTGGATGCATAAGTTTTCTCAGTATTTTAGAATCACATATGAAAAAGTACTAAGGGAATCAATGGGGATGGCAGGTTGGTGATCAGGACTAGGAGAGTTACAGGTGCTCAGGGGATGGCCCGCCCCAGCTTCTGAAGTTGGGATTGGCCTAGAACAGGCAGGACACCCCTTCAAACTGAGTGAAGCCTGGAGGTAAAGATGGATACAGTTTGAAAGGAGGTAAGTCTGAGCTGGGGCATGAAGAGAGAGTGAGTTTACACAGAGGAAATGAAAAAGTGCTCACCTTGTGAGCCCAGATCTATTTACCTAAGCAACACATTTATGTATGCCCAGCAAAGGTCGCTACTGGAGGAAAGTCAGATATAAAACTGGAAGACAAATGGAATACAGCCCAGTTAGGAAAGTCACTGAATACTACTCCAAAACCTTTAGACATTTTGCATGGATGCTGGGAAGCATGAAAGAATTCTGAGCAAAGGACGTAAGAGATCAAAGTGGGGTCTTGATCACACATAATGGCAGGGTAGAGTCAGCCAGGCTCAAAACTGGGAAAGGCCTGTTGATTTAGTCAGATGTTAGTTCAAATTCTGGTTTAGCCACTTACTGGATCAGTGAGCAACTATGAGAAAGTCAGTTTCCTCATCTGCAGAATGGGAATAATGTCAGCATCATCAAGTCCTTGTGAAGATCCCATATCTGGCACCAAGTCAGCACTCACATGATGGCCTCTATATTCCAGCACATTGGTGGTTGTAGATCAGAAGACAGAGCTGACCAGCCAAGAGGGATCACTTAGGAGGAAGCTGTAACCGTAATTCTGAAATGGCACGGCAACATGTTCAACCAAGCAACAGTGTCCTTCCCCCAAGGCAGCAGAAATGAAGGGTTTGTGGCCACACATATATCAAAGAAAGTCAAAGAAGCTTGGTGATTTAGATAAGGAAACAGGAGGGAAGGGTCAGGTTCAGGCCTAGAGCCTGGGTTCTGGGAGAAAATGGTGCCACTAGCAGTCAGGGAGGGAAGAGTGGGCTTCTACATGGGACAGGACTTGCGTCGGCAAGACGTGGGAGGGAAGAGGTCTGAAGCAAACTGGGTTTGCTCCTTCAATCCCTTGGAGACTTTGCTCTTCCCAAATATGCCGTCGTCCCAGAAGCTTTCCCTAACCAGCCCCTACACACACTGTCAGTCTCCATCCCCAGTTCTTCAGAACACACGGAACTACCTGATATGATACAGGTTTGTTTTCTGGTGGGTTTTATGGTCTGGCTGCCTGCCCAAGAAAATATATGCTCCAAGGGACCCAGCTTTTGTATCCTTTTGCTCTGTATCCCTGTGGCTAAAGCAGTGTCTCAGACACAGTAGGTGCTCAATATAGATTAGTTGTTGTAATTAATGTGTTTTCAAGAGTGCCTACCATATAAAACACATTCAATAAATTAACATTTCTTAGTGAATATCTCAAAAAAAATTATAAAAAGAGAAAGACAGATGGGAAGTACTATACCTTGGAGAAGTCACACTTACTCACCAGGAAGAGGAAGAAGAATTAATGAGCTGCTGGGGTTATAGATTAGCAAAGCTGGGCCTTTTTTAGAGTAGGAAAGAGTGATGAGATGTGCCCAGAGCAGGCCACACCACAGACCTTGTAGCCAGAGGCTCTTCCACATGCCACCGCTGAAAACAGAAAAGGGAGGCAAAACTAGTTTTCCCTGGGACAGGTTAATGGCTATGAAAGGGGAAGAAAGGGTATATCCTGGCAACAAAGAAGCAAGGAGCTTGGGCTGCACAAACTTCTGACGATACGAAACTGACCTGCGATGGCCTCTTTGGCCCAATCTTTCCCTTTTCTCTTGTCAAATCATTTGGAAATCCAGATTCTGGCAGAGTTCACAAGAGCTCACTTAGCTGGGAGACCAAGCATCGGGCTAATTAGCAGATTCATAACTGACTGCCCCAGAGAGACGAGATTGCAACATCAGCTCACCCAGTAAATATGCCTATGATGCATTGAGAAAGCTTTTGGCGAAGTCACTGACACAACTTCACAGCGAAACAGGTCTACACTGCGGGTGGAAGAGGAGTCCCACCACTTCCCAAGCATTCCCACATAGCAGATCAGGGCTCAGAGAGGCCACAACCGCTCAAGACCTCCTCTCAGGAAGCATCCGGTAACACGCAATACTCCAGAAGGCTCTCACAGGCACTGAGCAAAAATTTCCAGGGCGCCTGGGTGGCTCAGTGGGTTAAAGCCTCTGCCTTCGGCTCAGGTCATGATCCCAGGGTCCTGGGATCGAGCCCCACATCGGGCTCTTTGCTCAGCAGGGAGCCTGCCTCCTCCTCTCTCTCTGCCTACCTCTCTGTCTACTTGTGATCTCTGTCTGTCAAATAAATAAATAAAATCTTAAAAAAAAAAAAATTTCCAGGGCCATCCTTCAATCCAAGTTAAATTTGGATTGCAAATTTGCTAAATTTGCTACATTTGCTAAACTTGATGGCAAACAAGGGTGAGCGGCGGTGGAGTCTCTGGAGCCCCTTCTCAAGCCATTAAGTGACATGACAGCGTTAGCCATCTGCAGTCCCTAATCACGAAATACAATGGCCACGGTCTCCATCTGTATCAAGACCTTGATTTCAGAATGCGAATAAACAAACCAAGAAGGGACATAAAAACCCAACTCTCTGTGGCCTCCCAGAAACCACAGGCATGACAACACATCCTTAAAACATGTCTTAGTAGACCTGGGAGAAAGATACACTCCTCCAAAATCTTGTCAACACGGGAAACACCTGGTCCCCATTAATTCCCTGAGGCTCTGTCATGCTGAAAAGGAATGTACCCATGTTCCTTCTTTAACGGTTGAAGACCCCTAAAAAAAACCCTGCTCTTCAGATTCACTTGAATCTACCGAAATTCCAAAATCTCACAAATGCAATCATGATTCTGTTCTAGAATTACCAGGTGAGACAACTGTGTCAATATATTAGGAACATTAGATAGAAAAGAGTGCTGGCCTTCGCAGTAGTCACTCTGAGAAGGGGCACACTTAATACCCAGTGCTCCCACTGTTCAGGCCATTTAAGAGGAAAGAATGACAAATCTGAGTTTCTTGCTTTGCTCTGCCTCTGACCAACTGCTGGGCCTGTTACTTAACTTTTCCATTTAAAAGGAGTTATGAGGATTTTGTAAGAATTTTATGAGCTGATAGCAAAGGACTTTGCATGCTGCCTGGCTCACGGTTATTTCCTTTAGGGATCCAATTTTTGAGGTTTTGTTTGTTTGTTTGTTTGTTTGTTTTATTGGATTTTGCTTTGCTTTTGTTTTTTGAATGCTGCGATTGCATTTAGAGGGCAGCCTCTCATTTCAGCAAGATGGTACGCTAAGGTGACACACTCATGTATTCTGGCTACAAGCACCTGGAAATACCAGTTTCTTCCCAAATGCATAATTGAACCTGCAATAATGAAGGAGAAATTAGCAGGGGCCAGAGATGAAGCAGCAACGGAAAAGCAGAACTAAGCAGAAGAATCAACTGGGCAGCTTCCTCCAGAGGTAAGGGAGGTCATGGGGAAGAGGATGGAATAGAAAAAGTATTGATCCAGGAAAAATAATGGTCTAGATGTCAACTAGCAGAGAGGTACCAGAAGCAAAGCCCAAAGGGCCTGCCCAAGGTAGAATTCTGGCTGCCCCATGAGGAGCAGCAACACAGAGAAAATGGGTTGAAAAGCATTCTCCCCCCAACTCAGATGCCTTATAGACCTCTGTTTGACTTCAAGAAGGGAAGACAGGGGCGCCTGGGTGGCTCAGTGGGTTAAACGCTGCCTTCGGCTCAGGTCATGATCTCAGGGTCCTGGGATCAAGTCCCGCATCGGGCTCTCTGCTCGGCAGGGAGCCTGCTTCCTCCTCTCTCTCTCTGCCTGCCTCTCTGCCTACTTGTGATCTCTCTCTGTCAAATAAATAAATAAAATCTTTAAAAAAAAAAAAAAAAGGGAAGACAAATGGTCCCTGAAAAATTTAAACCCCAGACTTCTGTTTCTGGGGTACAATTTTAGGCTACCTACATGGTCCAAAAATACTCAACCTGAGAAATTAACATATAACCATTGGTTCTGGGCCAAAAGAGGCAGAAAATCTAGAGCAAAAACTCCCATGCCCCATGCCCCAGACAATTCCCACAGAAAAATCAGCCCCACTAAGCTCATAAGTTACAACAGCACATTAAACAAGAGAATTCCAGCTCCAAGAACTGGAAAGAGAAAAATCTAAAAGAGAAGAAAACTAAGTGTGTTTAAGAGGAGAGAAAAATCTTCTCAGATGCTAAAAGCACATTTGATAAAATTCAACATTCATTCATGATTTTTTAAAATAAAAAAACAAGCAAGGAAACACTTCTTAACAAATCTAAGACCAGCAGGACATTTTCTTAACCCAATAAAAAGCATCCATCAACCAATCTACAGGCACATCATTCTGGCACAGCATTGCAAGCTCTCCTTCTAAAGTCAGGAATAAGACAAGAAGGTTCTAGCACTCCTTGGGAAACGTTATGTAAAGGGTCTGATAGCAAATACTTTAGGCCTTGCAAACTAGAAATCTGCTGCCCAAACTAGTGGATTCTGCTATGTCATGCAAAATGAGCCATAGACAATATGAGTGTGGCTGTGTCTCAGTAAAACTATTTATAAAGGCAGTATATTAAAAATCCAAGCCAGCACCTTAATACAAGAAAAATAAGTGAAAGTCACTGTGATATTGTGTTGTAATAAAAAATTTGTCTTTGTTTTTGGTTCCTGGCACAGAGCTCCTAAAATCCTTGGAATTTGTAAGAGGAGTATCTTTTGTTATTCATAACCAGCCCCTTTGAACCATATCTAAGTTAATGCTAATGAAATGACTCCAGTGGAATGATCCTGGTTCACCAAAGGGGAGGAGGGTGGGGCTGGAGATTGAGTTCAATCAGCAATTACCAATGATTTAACCAATCATGTCTACGCAAGGGAACCTCCAAAAAAATCCAAAATGATGGAGTTTGGGTTGGCGAGTACATGGAGGTGCCAGGAGAGTGGCGCTTCGAGACAGGGCATGGAAGCTCCATTTACCCCCACTCCAATACCGTGCCCCCTCTGCATCTCTTCCATTTGGCTGTTCCTGAGTTGTATCCTTTATTTTAAGCCAGTAGTAGTAGGTAAAGCACTTCCCTGAGTTCTGTGAGCCATTCTAGCAAATTACTGAACCTGAGGAAGGGATCATAGGCAAACAAAGTCATGTGGCAAACAAAGGCAAAAGAAAATAATTAAATTTCCTTACTACTTACAGCCCATTGACAAGTCCTTGAAACAGGCAGAGTGACATTCCTCTAGGAACTCAGCTGCCTCAATGTTAATACTTTGCTAAGGGCAAAAGGCAATTTTAGCCCAACCCCCCCAGGATCCTGTGGTCTACTTTAACATATAAAAATTCCTTTGGAAACTTCCTTTCTCTCTACTCCCCCACTAAGATATATGTTGGCAATCAGCCCCCAAGGATCTGGCCCACTGATAAACATCTGAAGGGTCTCATGACTAAGGGTTTACTAGTTAGTAATAAAGGACTTTTCCTAACAACATCTAGCCCCCTCAAGCTCCTGGAAACCTTGCTTCCAAAATTCCTTAGAGACTTACACTCTCCCTAACCACCCACCCCCCAACTTGAAAGTATATAATCAGCCACTCCTCACAACCCCAGGGCAGCTTTTTCTAGCCACAGGTCCTATCCCTGTGCTTTAAGAAAACGATGTTTTTGCACCAAAGATGTCTCAGGAATTCTTTCTGGGCCATCAGCTCCAAACCCTAACATCTTCCCTCCGGCAGCAGGTGCTCCATTTTTTGGCCAAGTCAGCTAAAAGTATGGGCGACCCAAAGTTGTGACTGGTGTCTGACGTCGGGAGTGGTCTTGTGGGGCTGAGTTCTTTAACGTGCGGTAATATTAATGCCAGAATTGAGCTAAACTGTAGGACATCCAGTTTGTGTCTGCAAAAAGAATTAGAGAATGCAATGTGGGGAAAACCCACACATTTGGTGTCAGAAATGTTCCAAGTAGAGAGATAGATTTCCTTTACTCATGCATCTTGGGCAGGGGGAAGGTCTGTCATTATCAAAAGATTATATGTCTACATAGGAAATGTATATCTGGGACGCCTGGGTGGCTCAGCTGGTTAAGCAGCTGCCTTCGGCTCAGGTCATGATCCCAGCGTCCTGGGATCGAGTCCCACATCGGGCTTCTTGCTCGGCAGGGAGCCTGCTCCCTCCTCTCTCTCTGCCTGCCACTCTGTCTGCCTGTGCTCGCTCTTTCTGACAAATAAATAAATAAAATCTTTAAAAAAAAAATGAAGTTTAAAAAAAAAGAAGAAGAATGATTCTAAAGGTGGAACTGAGGCCCAAAGTGCGTAGAACAGCGGTTGGGACACAGTGAGCAAACACACAGCTTCACCAAGAACACAGAGCCGCAGAGCACATCCGCACACATACGGGAATGTGGTATGTGACAGCACCGAAAAGATTCAGTACATGGAACTGAGACGACTGGTCACCCATATGGAAAAAGGGTAGAGTCCATTGTCATACAAATACATAAAAACTAATTCTAAGTCACTATTAAACTCTGCATTTCAAAACTTTAAAAAGAAGGCATAAGAAATATTTTTATAAGATTAAGGTAGAGGAGGATTTCATAAACCAGACGCAAAAAAGCACACACCGTAACCAAGAAATTAATACACTCTATTGACATTGAGCACTGCTGTTAAATAAAAGACATCATTAAAAAGTGAAAACGTAAACCACAGACTGGGCCCATCAAACTGACAAAGAATTAATATCTAGAATATAAATGATTCCTAAATATTTATTTTTTTTAAGATTTTATTTATTTATTTGTCAGAGAGAGCAAGCCCAGGCAGACAGAGCGGCAGGCAGAGGCAGAGGGAGAAGCAGGCTCCCTGCCGAGCAAGGAGCCCGATGTGGGACTCGATCCCAGGACACTGGGATCATGACCTGAGCCGAAGGCAGCCGCCCAACCAACTGAGCTACCCAGGCGCCCCTAGAATATAAATGATTCTTATAAATCATTAATAAAAAGGCCAAAGGCAGTACGAATGGGTAATTGACAAAAGAGGAAACTCGGGGGGGCCACCAAATGACAAGATGCTTTACAGCACACTAGTGAGCAGAGGAATGCAAGCTAAAGGGAGGACATACAATCGCATGACAATCAAACAGGCAAAAATTTGAAATGTGATCCATCCAGAGAATGCATGGGAACAGTACCTGCCGGTGGGAACATAATTACAACTGCCTTGAAGTGAAGATGTGCACATTCTAGAACAAGGCATTCCTCCTCCAGGGCTTTGCTTTAGACCATCCCCAGCGCACACTCCTAGGCACACATGCACGCGGTCGCTGCAGCACGTTCTGCAACAGCAAACGGGCGGAATCACTGTCACCCTCTTTCCGGTGAGCGGACAGATCCACGGATGGATTCGTATAAGGCAGTTAAAACAAATCAGCATGGATAACTCTCAAAAGCGATGTCAGAGGGAGACACCCAGTCAGACACAATTCATGTGAATTTCAAAGCGTTCCCCCCAAAAGGCATAAGCCTACACAGGAATGAAGCACAGCCACTCTGGCTGCAGAGGCAAGGAGTGTGGGCACGGGCGTGGGGAAGGACAACGCTTCCGGGGTGCCTGCAGTGTCTCCTGTCAAAGAGAGAACAGGGGACGCGAGAAAGACGAAGGAACGCGGCCCAACAAACATGGCAGAGCGTCAGCCTCTGTTGAACATCAGGGCTGGGAGCGTGCCTGCCATATAGAGTCCCCGAGTGTTCCCCAGGCTTGACGCATGTTATAATTTGAAATATTATTTTACAAAAGAATAGAAAGAATACAAAAGAAGTCCTGCTCGGAACACACCCGAGTCTCCTGACATCATTACGAGACGTCTACACCCCCTGCTTTGCCTTGGACAGAACCAGGGTCCTCAGCCCTCAGCACTCACTTCAGAAGCCGGACCCGATGCCACCGGCGCTTTCCTTCCTCCAAAAAAAAATCAAAGCTTCCTACAAAGCATGGATATTTGTCAAACTCAGAAATTCACAAGAACGTGAATATTTCATATTCACAGCTCTGAAGACAACTTGAAAAGGACTCCAGAAATGTTTGCAGCAACAGCAACATAAATGGAAGCATTAAGGGATCACACCTATCCCAAGGTCACTACTTTGAAGAGAGTAAAATCCATTTATACTATAAGTCTGATTTTTTTTTTAATTCAGCAGCAACTAAGTCATTCCTCTGATGACTGTCAATGTTCTCCCGCACGGGAGTCCACACACCGCGCCGAGAATGCCCTGGAGGGTTCCCCATGACACCGCATCCCTACAAAGAGCCCGCGATTCGACCCAAGGCTGGCACAGGGGTTGCAAACGACTGCAGGGCCTCACCTCCTCCCAGGGGGGATTTACCTAGGTATTTGGCTCAGAAAATGGGAAACACACGCTAGTCAGACACTGAACACCATGGGTCGGCAGAAACGAAATGGTGTTTGCAGGGTGAGATGAGATCCAGCAGCTGCGGAAAGGACCGAGCACCCCGCGGGGACAGCGGCAGAATCAGAGAACCTGACCCGCAGAGCGTGAGGCACCACCAGCCGCCGGCGTCATTTCTGAACCTGCTCACTCTCAAATCCTAGAACCATCGGGAGAAAAGCCTGCAGCCTGCAGCCCCCCCCCTGCACACAGGCGTTCCGTTGTCATTTCTCAGCGCGTTACACAGAGCCTTCATGGTGTTGACAACATACGTGGCGATACGTTCAGTGAAACGTAGACATGTTTATTTGTAAATATTATTTATTTCACAAATATTTATTGAGTGTTTACTATGGCCAAATGCTAGAGTGCTATACAAATACTGAGAGAAGCCACGTCCCTGCCCTCATCAGGTGTCTGGAAATGAAGCACAGTTTTCCTCCTACAAATGACAAAATTCTTCAAACAAGACTTTAATTTCCCCTTCATTTGTCTCCACATAAATCTACCTTCAGAAGGGCTCCTATTAAGCTTTCAAATCTACAAGATTACACTCTGGCCCTACAATCTATGACACATTAAGATTGCTATGTTCATGGTCCCTACTTAGGAGAAATGATAAAATGAAGTCATTAAATATGTAATTCATCTTACAGAGGAACAGAACCATGCTTTATTTTACAGGAGCTACTTGATGATTAACTTGGCTTACTTGACAAGGGACATGCACGAGAAAAAACTGCCAAAATGTATTGTTTGCTTACTGTATGCCAAGAATGTTAAATATCTTCCACTTATTAACTCACTTAATCCTCACTGCATCCTGGAATCACGGTATTCCTTTTATCCCCAACTTACAGATGAGGAAAAACGAGGCCGACAAAGACTAACTTACCCGAAGTCACACGGCTAGTAAGTGGTTGAGGTACAATCAAAATTCTCATCCGAGCTCTTCACCACGGCACAAAATTGCCTCAGACACAGAAAAGATGGCAGTAAAACCTCAGTCCTAAAGAAACCTGTAAATTTCAGGGACTTCTCCTAAAGAAATGTCACAGATACTTAAGTCATGGCTAATAGCATCTGCTTTACAGAACTGTTTAAATAGCAAAAAGAGGAGTAAAAGAACAGAAGAGCCTAAAAATCCAACAGCACAGGCATTAAAGTAATTAAATCAATCACTTTTATACTTTCATAAGATAAAGCCATTAAAATAAATGGGAAAAGAATGTTCAGTATCAAAAGAAACAGTCACGACAATCTTCAAAATACAAAAGGCAATGTATAAAATTTACAAAAATATAGAACCTGACCCTTCCTTTTTAAAAGAAAATCATATCCATATGCATAGAAAACTAGCTGAAAGGAACATACCATAGAATTTTAATAGTTACAGGAGTTGTCTTATTGTAGATGATTTTAATTTATTAACTTTTGCTTGTCTGTTTAAAATTTTTTCTCTACAAAGCAGAAACCCATCTAATAATTAAATGACAGGTGTCAGTAACTTACAGCCCAGATTAATATCAAAGAATATTTATAAAATGCCTAGTGACACATAATTGTTATTGGCTTCTAAATCTTTTGTGCTCCCCAGTCGCTTAAAAAATTGAACATGTACTTCCAATACAGCAACATTTCTTTATTCTGAAAATACATAAAAACAGAAATCTTAAAAGGTAGTATTTAATGGGTAATAGTTTCAGTTAGAGAAGATGAAAAAGTTCTGGAGATGGATGGCAGGGACAGTCACACAGCATTGGGAATAGGGATGTAATGCTACAGAACTGTACACTTAAAGACAGTTAAAACAGTAAGTGTTATGTTATGTGTATTTTACCACAAATAAAAAATCAGTAGTAAAAAATTAAAAATAAATAGCAATTCTACTATCTTTTTTTTTCCATGTCCTAATGGACTATCATTCATAAACCCTGAGTGCCAACAGAGCATAAACACTATGTGGCATGGGAGAACTGGAAATACAGCAAAACATCAGCACAAGAAGGTGGAAGCCATCGTAGGGAAAGCAGAAAGGCCTTCCTGGAAAAAACTGCAAACTTGAGATGAAGTTTAAATGTGAAGATAACTTCAATAGGCAAAAATGACATGCATGTACTTGTTTCTTAACAAATCGGCATTTCCTCCAAACTCCTGGTTTTTTTGTTTGATCTCCAAAATTGCCTGTCAAGCTGGATTCTACTCACAAAACCTAACTCAAGGGAAAGTCATGGGCAAAACAGAAGCAGGAAAGCCAGGGCAGCTAAGAGTGTGCAGCGGGCATAGGGGAAGAAGAGAAGAGAGGCATTTATCCTTTATTTGTCAGAAACAGACACTTTCCAGATGGTGCCATGATGGGGAGAGGATTTCACTTTCAAAAGAGCCATCAGTCCCAAGTATATGGGACTGAAAGTAGGACTGGAGACAAAGGCAGGAGCTGGAGACAGCCATAGTAGGATTGGGAGTAGAAAGACAGCCAACAGAGGAAATATTATATAAGTAGTTCTGATAGGACTTGAGGATTGTTAGGATACAAGTGTCGAAGAGAAGGATAAAAGGTGATTCCTATCATAGAATCAGATAAAAATAGAGAGGTTGTAAGGAGCTATTTGGAGAGGAAGGAAAATGAAAACTTCAGTGTTAGTTAGAATTTGATGAGATCATGGTACAGTTAGGTTGCTATGTTCACCTGGTTGAAATACGAGGCTTGAAATGTAGAATTTTGGAGTCATATCCAAATGGAATAAACAAGACTGCCAAAAACAGTACCTAGATGGCACATTCAGATGTAATGGTCTTACATGAGCAACTGAACCCTTGGGAATTAAAAATTCTGGGGAGGGAACAGGACTTTTGCAAATGGACTGTTCGTTCCAGAAACCAATTTCTTCCAGCTTGGATAAGTCTTGATCGATTGGTCCATTAGTCAATAATCAGAAATATAGCTATTAAAGATAGGATGAGAACCAAGACAAAAATGTCATACATCAAATAAAGAAGAAAAAGTAGTTTCAAAGAAGGTCACAACAGCAGAAATAAATGCTTCAGTAAGGTAAACAATCAGTTTGCAGGATGTGGGGGGCAGAGGGTTAATAGACACGGTCATAAAAATACCTTGGAGAGGAAGTACAGAATGGAAAGGGTAACACAGTGGGTTTTAAGTGTTAAGCAGTGAGTGAATGATGAGGAAGTGAGGGAGCCAGCAGAAATGACTAATCTTGAGAAGCTTGGCAACAAAATAAAGGAAGTACAGAGAATTACAGTTCCAAGAGAAAGCAAGGCAAAGAAAAGGGTGGTGGTTCTATTTAGAGTTAAAGAAACCTGAGCATCCTTATTGAAATTGGTAAGAAGAGGAGAGAAGAAAATGCAAACATGTAAGGCAGAATCAGAGATAAAACAATGCTTAAGAAGAGGGAGGAAAGACTAGAGAGAACTCTTTGAAAGAAGGATCAATTCTTTTGATAGAAGAGGGAAAATATTTTTGTTTAATGAAGGAAAAGGAGATCAAACCAGAGGACTTCTATTAGATCACCTTGAGATTACCACGAAAACTGGAATCACAGTCATCTGCTATGGCTGGAATACACTTGAAGGGAGGGAAAATACTCGGTTGACTACCAAAAGGTAGGTCCTTAGAAATCAACTAGGGATGAGTACGTGTGTGTGTGTGAGTCTCTGTGCACATGCACACATCCATATACAAACACAGACACATACCTTTTGATTAAAATACCTCTTTCAGAAACTGTGGATAAATCCAGGAAGTCTACTTCTAGTTTATATTTTGGGTTTTTCTCCCACATTAAAGTTATCGTAGCCTGAATGTTTACTCTCTTTGTATATAAGTCTATTTCAAGACAGTGTGCAGATGAGGGGACAATGTAAAACAAAAACGTTCAATTGTCAAGGCAATCATGTGACAGAAAAAGAGGCAAGATTCAAGAGAGAAATATTAATATCTTTTAAGGCTTTGAAACATTCAGTAATTAATTTTTCAGCAGGAAGGTTTTATTCCAATGGTAAGAATAGCAGTCATCACCAAGGCATAGAGGAGAAAAACAAACAAACAAGGAAACTAAGAATTAACAGAGAAGCATGCCATACACTAATTCCTATACACATGAACCTCATCCAAAAAAGATGGCAGAATCTGATAACGCCACTGGGACTGGTTCTTCCAGACAAAAGAAAGGGAAGGTAAGCCAGTTTTGTAACATTAGGCAAGGATTTAGATTTCTCCTGCAAAGGCACCAGATGGACTGTAAAATTCTTCAAAGGCAGAAATGTCAATTCACTCAACAAATATTTAACACCTATGTTCTAGACACGAAGCTAAATGCTGGGGAGAGAGAAGTAATTGGCTTCATTATTAGTTATCTGTTGCTCTAAAACTCAGTGCCTTAAAATAATAAACAATTATTATCTCAGTTTGTGAGTAGGTTCTTGCTCTGGGTCTTTGTGTTGAGTATCCCCAGAACACCTCGAGGTTCAATGATCACTAGGAGGATCCCCATACATATGGTATTACTTGTGGCTTTGATGACAACAAAAGGATATAAAGCAAAAACCAACAAAGGGAAAAGGTGCATGCAGTAAAGTCCATAGGAAACCAGGCACAAGCTTCCAAGACTCCTTTCCCCATGGGATCCTACAGAACAAGCATAATTCCTCTAGCATCATATTGTGACAGTAATTTGTGAAATGTTGTCTACCAGGGAAGCTCATTAGAGACTCCATGTCCAAGGGTTCTGTTGGGGGCTGCTCATGCATGTACCCTCTGTTGGGGGCTGCTCATGCATGTATCCTCTGCCTAGTACATACCAAAATTCCAGACTCACAGATAAAAGCAGATGTTCACCATAAGTAATATTGTTTTCACACTTTGGGTAATGTCAACCACTCATTAGGGAATGGTGGGAACCTTCCCTAAATCCAAGTTCCCAGCTGCTAGCCAAGAGCTGTTCTTACAAGTAGCAATTTTCTAAGGATAGCAATCTTGGGTCTGCTATGTTAATTCCTTTCCACACATGAAGTTGCAGTCAAGCTGTTGGCTGGGGCTCCAACATTTGAAGGACTGACTGGAGTCTTGACTATGCTTAAAAGAAAGTTCACTTACGTGGCTATAGGCTGGAAGTTCTTCACCAGGTGATTCTCTCCACAAGGATGCCTGGATGTCCTCAACATACAGTGTATTCCACAGTGAGCAATCCAAGAGCATCCCCCAAATGGAAGCTACTATCTCAAAACTTATCTCAAAGTGACATACCATAGCTTCTGCTATTGGTCACAAAGACCAACCCTAGCACAATGTGGGTTGGGGAGGGAACTAACGACTCTGAATGCTAAGAATTATGGATTAACTGGGGCTATCTTAGAGGCTGGCTACCATAGTCACCTTCAGGATCCCAATGATTCCCATCTAGCCTACATGCAATATACACTAACCTCTCCCACAGCGCCTAAAAGTCTCATTGCACCCCAGCATCAAGTCCCAGTCCAGATTCCTATTGTCTAGATCAGGTCTAGGCATGGATGGGGTTCATTGGGTGTAGTCCCTGACATAGAGCTCACTAATGTTCCTCTCAATGTCTAAGACATGTGCAACCAAAGCAACTGGCTCTCTGTCCCCACACACTCAACACACAACAGTGGGACAAGAAAAGGATAACCAGAATAAATACTCCTGCCCACAAACGAGGAAATGGGAAGCATGTAGGACTAGCAATTCTGAAATCCTACCAAGCACATGGGAGTCCTTTGCTGAGGTCTGAGGATAATTTTCTATGGATCTTAACGCCACCCTCTGGACTCTTGGTTTGGGCTTTCTGGTGGTCCTTCCATTTCATGAAAGTTAGCAAGTGTTTGCAGCTGAGTAGTTTTCTCTGCCTGCTTCCTACTTGTGACACTTGGGAGTCCAAAGTCCACTTTTCATTTTGTACTATGTCCCTTTCATTTCAACCTGATGCTGTCTTTTCAAGTGTAACTCTTTTAAAAACTTTGAAGATCTTCTGTGATTCCTTTTAGGCTTCATTCCATTATACAGAAGCCATACCCACAAATCTTTTTGCAAAGAAGGTCCATCCTCACCTTGGGCTTTTGCTAAGATACAATGTCCTTAAGCTTCCAAGAAGCCCTATCATTGACCAAGAAGGTCTAGGAGGCAAACCCTTATCTCCTGAAAGGGGCTTCTTGGCTGACCGCACAGTTCTCTGAGACATCATCTTTGATTTTTGAGATTTTGAAAAGATTTTACAGTCACACCCTTGGCATCATGTTTGTTTTCCTAAAAGTGCCCCCAAATTTGATCTTTGCTCAAAAGCCATTTAATTTTAGTATCATGTGCCATCTGGAGAGGCTGTGAATCTTCAAAAACAGCAAGTCCTGCCTCTTTTTGTTCATTAGTGCTGCCTTCAGTTTCTCTGTCCTTGCAGTTTTACTATAACCAACAGGGAAAAAATGGAAGGTACAATACTGTTTCCAAATCTCCTTAACCGCATCACCCAGCTCATTAGGTATGTTTTCTACTTTCCACATTACTGCAGATGACAGTATTGCTAAGTTTTTGCCACTACATTATAAAGACTCTGCTTTTCCAGTTTCCAATACAATTCTCCTCATTTTCCTTTAAACCTTCACTGGTAGCCTCCTCGGAGTCCAAACTTCTGTGAACAGTGTACTCGTGGCACTTTAAGCTTTGCTAACATGTTCCTCAAAATCATTATAGCTTTTCTACCATGCCCTGCTTAGTTTCAAAGCCCCTACCATAATTTTATTGCTTGTCATATCAGTACCCTACTTCTAGCACTAAATTCTTACTAGTTATCTACTGCTTCATAAGTTATCTCAAAGTTAGCACCTAAAACAACATGTATTGTCTCACATACTTTCTGAGGGTTAGAAATTGGGAGCCATTTAGATGGTTTTGGTGCAGGTTCTCTCATGCGGTTGCAATCGAGCTGACAGCAGGGCCTATAGCATCTGAAGGCTCAACAAGGGGAAGACCTGCTTCTAAGCTCAATCACATGGTTGTTGGCCAGCCTGTTTCCTACTAGCTATGCTACATGAGCTTCTCCCCACACACTGCCTGTCTTTACAACATGGTAGCTGGTTTTCCATAGAGTGAGTGATTTAAGAGAAAGAACCCAAGGCAGAAATCTCAGTCCTTTTTTTTTTAAGATTTGTTTTATTTATTTGTGAGAGAGAGAGAGAGTCAGAGAGAACATTAGTGGGGAGAGGGGCAAGGGAGAGAGAGAGAACCAGACTCCCAGCTGAACAGGGAGCCCACCAAGGGACTTGATCTCCTGACTCTGAGATTATGACCTGAGCTGAAATCAAGAGTCAGGCACTTAACCGACTGAGCCACCCAAGCACCCCGAAACCTCAGTCTTTTATAACTTAATCTGGGAAATGACATTTCATCACTTCCGTTATAATTTATTTGCCAAGGACATGAATACCAAGAGGTAAGGATCACTGGGGACCATCTTGGTGGGTGGCTACCGCATTTCCTATCTGGAGGTCTTAATGGGATGACAGCCATCAAAAACTACTTACAACAAAATTTAATGAGGTCCATAAAAAACATATGGAGAAGTCAGCACCAGTTTACCCTGGGGGAGCCAAGAAAATAGGACAGGGGAGGTGATGTTTAATTTAGAGCCTAGAGGGATGAATGAGATTTGTCAGACACATGGCAGAGCCCTGGCCTGCTGGACGCTTTCCTTGCATTTCTCTTTTTGCATATCCTACCTGCCTGGTAAATTTGATAACCTCAAAGCTCTTCCTAAGAGCAAATATGGAATGACTTAATTTAATATCAATATTTTTAGAGGACACATTACCATTTAACAGATGAAGCAGAAGATTAATGGTAGGTGATAGATGCTAGGCTTGGAAATGCCTCCTCTAAAGGTCAAATTTACTTTAGGGGAAAAAAAAAAAAAACCACCCAGAAACGATGAATAGAGTGAAAACACACCGCTTGATAACAAATGTGCAGGTCAGAATAAATGCTCCTAATTTTGTAAAGCACACAACTATGCAACACATAATAGTGATTATTTAAATAAGAAGACGGGGAGAAAGAAATGTGAACCAAAGGACCCTTCACAAGACTTAGATGTAAGCACTATCTAAAGGGGGGGTGTAAAAGTAGGCCACGCAGCACACTGAAATATTAAAACCTCCCTCTTTTAATTTCCCATTAAAAGAGTGTTACAATCATATACAAATTTGTGAAGTATAAATAAGCGTAAGGAAGAAAGCAAAAATCACACATGACCCCCATTTCTAGGGATCACTGCTAATTAGCGACTGTTCCCTTCCAGACCGCTGGGGAGAAGTGGGGATGGACACACAGACATGGAAGGGTGGAGGGATATGTATATATTTTGGGAACCATGTCATTGTTGGAAATGGCTGTCTTTCCTGAATCCAAAATTAATACCAAAATTAATATATGGGTAATGATTTCTTTTAAGTCTGAAGCATTATGGAGAGATACAGGAAAAACACTGTTTACTCTTAACATCTGGTATTTTTCTTACAGGCATTTTCAATGCAAATAGGATTTTAGTGCAAAAATAGGCTTGTGCTGTTTTGTTTATCCCTTCTCTCATTTAAAAATACATGGTGGTAAGCATAATACCCTCTAGTTCCATCCATGTCATCGCAAATGGTAAGATTTCATTTCTTTTGATGGCTGCATAGTATTCCATTGTATATATATACCACATCTTCTTTATCCATTCATCTGTTGATGGACATCTTGGTTCTTTCCATAACTTGGCTATTGTGGACACTGCTGCTATAAACATTCAGGTACACATGCCCCTTCGGATCACTACATTTGTATCTTTAGGGTAAATACCTAGTGGTGCAATTGCTGGGTCACAAGGTAGCTCTATTTTCAATTTTTTGAGGAACCTCCATGCTGTTTTCCAGAGTGGTTGCACCAGCTTGCATTCCCACCAACAGTGTAAGTCAATCGGAGAAAGACAACTATCATATGATCTCCCTGATATGAGGAAGTGGAGATGCAACAGGGGTGGGGGCTAAGGGGGTAGGAAAATAAAAAATGAAACAAGATGGGACTGGGAGGGAGACAAACCAAAAGAGACTCTTAATGTCATAAAACAAACTGAGAGGGGTGGGGGGGAGGGGGGTTGGGAGAGGATGGTGGGGTTACATTATATGTTTAAATTAAAAAAAATT
>ML103271.1:0-13442 GCA_003697995.1 Taxidea taxus jeffersonii
GCTATTGTTCAAAAGGTCAGAGGAAATTGAAAAATTGTCAAGATACATGTTAAAAATTTATTAGAATAATGATGACTTTCTCTCTTACCAATGCTTATCAAAATTAAAACAGTACATTAATTTTCAAAGTTTTATATCAAATTAAAAATAGGTTGAATGAGTCAAATGATCTAATCAACATTTGCATGAATTCCACTCTATAAATTCTTGATAAAAGTTATAAGTATCTTTCTGTCCATTGAGGTTTATTTAGTAGGGCAATGTTGCTGCTTTTTTTTTCTGATTTAAAATAAAACGACTTCTAGTCTCACAATATATTTCATATACTATTAAATATTTTTATGTTTTTATTTGAATACTAGCCATAGAATAAATATTCTAAGTCATACAAAGTGTAATCGCAATGCTAATATATCTTTTTATTTTCTCATTTGAAATAAAATTTTTATGGTTATCTAATAAAATCTTGAATACACTGAATATTTGAGTTTTCATAGAGAGCAGCCCTGGAAATAAAATCATATCTATTTTTTGGTAGGAGAACTCACTGTCTAATTCGGTTCTTATGTATATTATATCTCCATACATACTTATTGAGTCTTTAACCATAATCCTAGCAAAAGTAACTGTGAATCTGTTTGGTTGCTTAGCTTAAGGAACATTTTACATTATGTCGAAATGATTTATCAGTTAAGGTGAATGTCCACTGTGACTAGTAAGGTCTGTTCAGTAATACACCCAGTTCATGTATGCAGACAACTTTTAAAGATCTTATTTATTTATCTCATACTTTATAGCCAATTTAACATAATGAATTTCTCAATTGTCAACTAGTTTCAAGTTGTCACAGTTCAAGTTATAACCCAATACTGCTTTCCGTACCATACCAGTCCTTAATGCTTAGTAGGAGACCATGGTCCAGAATTCTAGATAAGAATCCAAGCCAGTCAGATGCCACTTTATGTTTTTCAGCAACATGAATGTATGCTCTAAATGGCCTTCTACTTACAACTTTTATTTCTTTGCCAAAATGAAGGGAGCAAAATAATCCCATGTATACTGAAACCACTAAGCCATTGAAATAAAACTTGTATCTTGAGGGGAGTCACCTTCATTCACTGTTCATTTGCTCCATGTTTCAGTGAATGATCTAAATAATACTGTACAATTAAATTTTTATTTTGTGCTGATGAAATATTTATTTATTAAAAATGTAGTCATCTGCAATCACATTTTTACTTCAGTCTCTATATTTGGAATCTGCTGATAGTTACTGGAAGCTGTTTGGGGATTGGAACACTCAGCACTATTGTATTGTGATCAATAATTAAATTTAGTGCTGACATGCATCTAGTTTATGCAGCAGTCTCTGACAATCCCATCTTGCAAAATTAATCCTTTCCAATTTATTTAATAGAGGACATGAACAATAAAATAATTCAGATGAGTACCAATGTAGGATTATTTCTGGTCAATATTACTTTATTATAAATTGGGTCCACATACTCATTAGTAAATTAACTGTCAAATCTGAAAACAGCCTTTTTTTGTTTAAAGGTAATTATTGGTACTGAAGACAAGAAGGCACTTAACCTTGCTGTACAGTTGTCCTTACCACAGTGTTTTTTATTCCAGGCTATAACTAACCCATCAAAGCTGCAGAGGGAAAATAATTAGTGATATTAAATGGATAGAATTTTAACTATTACAAAGCCATCACTGTTTAGATACAGAGAGTAGAACTAGACAATGATATTCGCTTTTATAATTATTTGAAGTCCTGGTGTATTCTGGAGATATTTTAGCTTTGCCACCTGAAAACTCCAGAAAGAAAAACAACAACAACAACACATTGTTAAAGAAAGAGTTCTATTTAAGAAACATAGTTAGAAGTGGCTGATTTTTTTCATAAACATAAAAATTGCTTCTAGTTTTCTAGTGAGATTTGACAGTTTGTAAGTTCTTTGGAGACTATGTCTTTAGGAAAATAAAATCTCTCTCCTGTGATATCTTCCCAGTTTCCTGATTTTTCACCAGATTAATTAACCAGTTCAATCACTGCTTGAATTCTCTAAGTTATTTTAAGGAAGTCTCTTACACATTTGTAAAAGCTACTCATTTTTCTACTTTTCTTTATTATTTGCATACAAAGTTAGAAGACAGTTACCATCCTAGTGTGTCGGTGCAGGCAAGTACAATGAACATAAATAGATTTTAAATATTACTCGTGTGAACATACTTAAAAATGCAGAGCATATGGCATCTACAGCATAACTGGAATGGATACTCACTTTTATTATACATGTTTCTATAAGAGGCAAGTAAGAGGTATTATTTTTCAATGTTTGGACCGAATACAAATTTGATGGAGAAGTGCTGAGTCTTACCGTATTGACTGCTGTACACCTATCAAAGAATTGAAACAGAGTGAAGAGAAAATGGCATATATTCATTCTATTGATGTTGCCTGCTATCAATAATTTGCACCTCAAGAAGTCCCCAAACACATTTGTTAACTGTTTCATCTATTTATTAAATGGTTCAGAATTCACAAAGAATGCCAATGAGCTATTTGTGTCTTGGAAATATATTATACCTACGTCTTCATCACTAAGCTTGCATTCACACTGGAGAGTCCATGAGCTAAATGATAAATAATGAAAAGTTAGCTTGTTAAATAATACACTGTTGACTGGAATAAAAATGGTTCAAATTTATTCAGCTTACCCATTCACTCTCAGAAATAAGATGAAGATACCCCAAGAGTGCCTTGTTTACCAAAATTATTTTCATGACTGAAAAATGCTTTAAAATATTTTCATTATCGTACTACTAAGTGTAAAGTGGCTGCATATTTGAGGTCTTTTAAGAATTACCGGTATGTTATCACGATGGCTTGTGCAGAACACTGCCAAGTTTTCAGGGACTCGGAAACGTTTTGTTTAATAAACCCTTGCATAGTTCATAAGGTACATTTTAGTTTCCTTCTTTATCCAAGCTCAGGCTTCCCTTGTTACTCTTATGGTGTGGTGGGTGCAAAGCTAGAGGTAGAACCAGCTGCTCACCACACTTTCAAGAAGTCATGCACACTGTGATTCTTTGTGCTTACACATGCTCTTTCCTTCTCTCTGGTTCTATGTGGTGACTATGTGCTGGCTTCCACCACACCTCCTGCTTCTGAGTCATTTCCCCTGTGATTTTCTAATACCATCTCAGCTCATTCTTTTGTGAAAATGAGAAAAAAAGACATCTGCTAACCAGGCTTAAAATTAACTTCACTATTTATTTGTGATGCTTGCTCAATCACCATCGGCATCATCAACATCGTAATACTTATTAAATTGTTCCTTGCTCATGACAATCTTATATCGTTCTCAAAATCAGTGAAACATCCTCTGATCTCTGAATTTGTCACTTAAAAGATTAATGTGCATAAGTAAAGACTTATACCATTGCAATTTGCTGAGAATTGGTGTAAAAGGAGAACCTATCACCAAGGCTTTGTGAAAAATGAAAGGGAGAGGCATATCTGTGAAAAATGAAAGGGGAGGCATAAATGTCCTTATCTTCCATTTAGTCAGGGAAGGTTTTGCTGGATTTGGTCATGGACGATCATGTGTAGAGGCTCTATCATGTATAGGCTCTATCCAGCCGGGAGCTGCAGGGCCCTCTGGGACTGTTGGAGAGGGGACAGGTGTTTGCCTGGTAAGGACTGTTGACCCCTTTTCTTTATTGGCTAGGTTTTCACTTGCACCATTTGGAGATGATGAGAATCAGCTTTGTGTGAGCAAATCAGGAAGGTCAAGCATTTTTACAGGCAGGTTTGTTCAGAACATAAAACCAACATTACATTCCGTCACTGGGTATAATAAAGTTTTGTAAAGTTCAGTTGTTAATTACAAAGCCATGCAACTAGAGTTTGGATGCTCAGGGGAAGTATCAAATGACAGTCCTTGTAGAGAAACCATTTCATGCCACCTAAAAGGCAAAATCTGAACAGAAGGGGGGTTTCCCGTTGTCATGCTCGCGTTTCCCAGTGATCCTCAGTGCTCTTTTCCTCATTGGCCCTGTCCCAGCTGCACCAGGTACCTCACTCTACTGGTTACAGTAGGCGCGCTCCCATCTCAGGACCCTGCAGAGACAGAGTGGTTTACTCTTTCGCCCTCCACAAGTCTTCCTTTGACCAATGGTACCCTGTTCTATTTTTTTTTTCTCGATAGCGCCTTTCATATAAAATATAAACTATATATGATATAGTTTATAGAAAATATAGACAATAGTTTCTATATAGTATAAGAGATGTAATTACATATTTGTATTAAATACAAACCCTATGAAAATTGAGATTTCTGCAGTGGTGGGCCAATGCATATTTAACAATCAGTTTTTGGGGGCAGCATGGGGGAGAGTCCTGATTTGTAACATAAGCCAGGATCTGTGGTATAAAATTCTCAACATTCCCATTTCAAGCTACCAAGTTTTAGTGAGCAGCTTGCAAAATGGCTCAAAATGCAAAAATAAGCTCTCACAAACTGGTGCAAGCTGCCTTTAGCACGCTACTGGATTTTTGTCTCTTTTGCTCTCTGGTGTATCCTTAGTACACAGAACAGTGCCTACGTCTTTGTGGATGTTTGATATCACTGAATGATTGAGTGGAACCAAGGAACTGATCTAAAAGCAACCAGCAGAAAGCATAAAGCTGGCCATGAGAGCTCTCTGTTTAAAATCCTTTAGAATATAACAATACAATACGAGCAGGTTGCCTAGGCCCCACAAAATTTGGGGGCTGCCTACTTCTGCAGCTATCATCACCAGTCCCTATGTGACATTTTATGATATGCTAAAGAGAAAACAATGATCATTCCCTGTCCATCCCACATGGCTTCATTCCTCAGCAACTCTGCACGTCCTTCTCCCAAAACCTGAAATAGCTTCCCCCTATCAATTGCCTCATAAACAACTGAAATTCTTACAAACCTACATGGGCATCACATTCTCAGTAAACCCTTACAGAATGCTCCCTACATTTTTCAATGTGCAGAGACAGAGTCGAACAGTTCCTCGTCGCTATTCTATCTATTCTTTATACATACGTCTTCCCATCTTTTTCCTTTTTGTATTAGATTTAGTCTTAATGTTCATCTTCACACCTTAAAGGTGTTTAAATTATAAAAGTAATACATTCTCGGGGCACCTGGGTGGCTCAGTGGGTTGGGCCTCTGCCTTCTGCTCAGGTCGGGATCTCAGGGTCCTGGGATCAAGCCCCGCATCGGGTCTCTGCTCAGCTGGGAGCCTGCTTCCTCCTCTCTCTCTGCCTGCCTCTCTGCCTACTTGTGATCTCTGTCTGTCAAATAAATAAATAAATAAAAATCTTAAAAAAAAAGTAATACATTCTCTCTTTCAAAAAGTGCAAAAAAAGGGAGGCATATATAAATTAAAAAAGCAGAAGTTTCCCTTAAATCCTGCATACATTCATAATCAGGGTTAATGATTGCAAAACAATTTGGTATCTGGATTATATTTCCAATATTCAAGAAATTATATTCCACTGTAATTCCATAAACATGCATATATTTCTATCTCTAGACTGTGAGCATCTTGAGAACAGGTTGCATCTTTCCCATTTCCTGAGACCCTAACACTGCACTTGGCACACGGGAAATCAAAATAAATGCCTGGTAATGATACCAGGACAGCCATGCTTGTTAAGACCACTGCTGTAGAGAAGAGTCTGACTATTGATGTGTAGAGGTTATTCTGGAATGATTGTAGAATGACCTTCAGTAGCCAGTCTTCATTTTTTTTCCAGACCATAAAAGATACAGCTATAATAATACTGACTTTTAACTGTCTTGTAGGCTCTCATTAGTGGAGATCTTGTCTGAGAACAGTTTTTAAGTGTTGTTGATGAAGTGGGTTCAGAACCCAGATGTGAAGTCTATAATGCAATGAACGTATGTGATTCTTGTACTTGCTAAAATGTTTATGGAGGGTTGCTGGATAAAGGTACCTCATTATACAGAAACTGTGTATCACAATTACTGGCTGCATAATGCATAAATGAAATCAGTGATTAGATAGGCATAACGTTAAGATTTAATTTACAGAATTTAATGTCTGTGAGGAGAGAGAAGCTAGACTCGGAACTACAATAGCTGGATTTGAATCATAGTTATAATCCTTAATAGTTGTATGAGCTTGGGCAAGTCCTTTATGTCCTGAAGCTACAAATTCTTAGCTTTGGAAAAGCAAGAACATCTACCTCAAAGTGTGAAGACAAGTAGTATTCCTTTAGTTTAGTTCTTTTCCCCACAATTACATGGTACTGTCTATATGTCAGACACTATCCTAAGCATATTAGAAACATTAACTCACTGATTCTTCTGGGTAATCTTCTGAGATCTGTACAGTTACCATTGAGTTACTTTACAGATGAGGAAACTGGAACATATTAATAACTGCCCAGAGCCACAGAGCATAAACTGCAAGCCAGCTTTTGCACCAAGGCTGTCTGTGTTCTGAACTACGCTGTGATCATATTTTTGAAAGTATTTTATAGAATCTAAAGAACTTTGTAAATGAAAAGTGTGATTATTTCAAATTTTCTGATAATTTTCTGATAATTTTCAAATTTTCTGATAAAAATACTGATATTTTTCAGTATCAGTGTTTACTTCGTTTAAGTTGTTTTTTTTTCTTTGCTAATAAGCTGTAGGTCCAAACATAAAAATAACCCTAGCTACTGTGATTTAATATTTTGTGACAATATTGTTGTTATTACAAATAATAAAATGTTATGTGAAAAGCAGAATTTATCTTTGCCCAGAAGTAAAGGGCAGAGGGTAAGTAGGGGTCAGTGTGGAGAAAAATCCAAGCTGATTCATAAACTTTTAATAACATTATGCTCTCCAGCTCTTGGACCAAGTTTGGGATTGGAAATTATTTGATAGTTACTAGAGCTGCTCATTTCCAAATTCCATTTGTATATAAACTGAAATAAAACAGGCACACTGTGAATTTGGTTTACATCACACTTACTGTCTCTGTTTCCTGAGCATCTTGTATTTGAGAATTTAAAGGTTTGGAGAATTAATAAAGAAATTTTGCTGATATTTAAGACCTAGAGATAATCTCACGTAGTTATTTAACATGATCTGTTGGGAGGATTTTACCCAATAGATTGCAACCAGGTAAGTAATAGGTGTACATTTCAGGAAGTTCTTATTTTTTTATTTTTTTTAAAGATTTATTTATTTACTTGAGAGAGGGAGACAAACCCGGAGAGAGAGAAAGCATGAGCACAAAGGGCAGAAGGAAGGGGAGGGAGAATCCCAAGCAAATTTTGCATAGAGTGTGGAGCCCTACATGGGGCTCAATCTCACAGCATTGAGATCATGCCCTGAGCTGAAACTGAGAGTCAGACGTTTAACCAACTGTGCCACCCAGGTGCCCCAGAAAGTTCTTATAAAAATATACAAGTGAATAGTAAGATGACAAAAAAGTAATTCAACATAGACAAATGAAAGATAAAATTTTGAGAACAAAATAATCCAAACTAGATTTATAGAATCTTGGGCCCATAATGATAGTCAAGAGTTATTAAATTCTGTTAAAAATCAAATTCAGTACATTGCTGTGATTAAAAAGTCCAACAGAATGTTAATAGGCATTAGAAACAACAACAAAAAATCTAATCATACAAGATCCTGGGACTTATCACCTAAGGTACTGCTTGAAATTGTAGTCACTATACCTCAAGAAAGACTTAATAGAATCCTGAAAGGCACAGGGAAGAATAGCAGAAAATATCAATGGAAGTGAACTACTGAGGCTATGAGTAGGCATCTAAAGCAGATTAGTGCACAGTAATCATTGCAAAAAGGCTCAAAAGTGATTGAAAACTACAAACCCATTTAAGGAAGAGGGAGAGCAGGGAGTGTACTCCTTGAAACTTAATAAAAATAAATTTAGGAAAAGTAAAAGGATGGATAAACACATAGGTTGAGAAGAAATTTAAGGAACTTATTGCCCTTATGGCCAAAATTCAAATAAATTCAAAACAGATTAGATTAATCGTTTTTTTAATTTCATTTAAAGATTTTATTTATTTATTCACTTATCTATTTATTTATTTGGGAGAGAGAGCATGAGCTTGTGGGAGAGAGAATCTGAAGCAGACTCTACTGAGTGCAGAGCCTGATGCAGGGCTCAATCTCATGACCTCAAGATCATGACCTGAGTCAAAACCACGAGTTGGAGGCTTACCCAACTGAGCCACACAGGTGCCCACATATAGATTAATCCTTAAATAAGAAGCTTAAATTGGAGAGATATAAGATGAAAGTATGGGAAAGAGGCATTAAAAAAATTTTTTTTGAAGAAAATGGGTACAACACACTTTTACGTGATGTCTCAGTTTCTATTCAAGAAAAATAACCATGGGTCTATTTAATTAGGATGGGCTGGAGTTCTTTCATTATACCAAGTTGTTAATATATTTTTATTCTTCTCTTTTGGTGCATATGGTCTTTATTGATTAGACCCCAGGGCTATTCTCTATTACAGTTGGTTTGAACTAGATTTTTATGTCTTTGATAGATTTATGACATAAAATTAAAACAGAACACAAGCACACAAATCTTGGCAGGTGATACTATGAGGTACTAGAAATGTTCCTCAGTTTTGAGGTGAGGCAAATTTTATGGTCAGGAGTTAAAATAGAAGGCATTTGAATAAGAAAAATAATTTATTAGGGAGAGAAAGTGCACTAGCTTTGGAGTCATAAAGACTTACATTTTAATTTGTCATGTGCTTCTTACATATTTGAGCTTGGGCAAGTTAATTAACATTCTAGAGCTTCTATTTTCTGATCCATGAAATAAGATGATTATTAGTTTAAATGAAAGAATCTATATAAAACACCTACCCAGTGTCTGCTGCAGAGTAAACACTTAATAAATATTGGTTAATAATCATATTAGTGACACTAAGCATAAAAATAACATCAAACAGAGGAGTCAAGATGGCGGAGAAGTAGCAGGCTGAGACGACATCAGCCAGCAAGAGATCAGCTAGATAGCCTATCAAACCATTCCGAACACCTACAAATCCAACAGGAGATCGAAGAGAAGAAAAACAACAATTCTAGAAACAGAAAATCAACCACTTTCTAAAAGGTAGGACCAGCGGAGAAGTGAATCCAATGCGACGGGAAGATAGACTCCAGGGGGAGGGGCTGGCTCCTGGCAAGTGGCGGAGCACAAAATCAGGACTTTTAAAAGTCTGCTCCAGGGAGGGACATCACTCCAGAGGGGTGAAGACCTCACGGGGACAGCGTGGACTCAGGTCCTACAGGGTCACAGAAAGATCGGGGGTGTCTGAGTGTCGCAGAGCTCACAGATATTGGAGCGGGGAAGCCGGCTGCGGAGACAGAGCCGAGGTTTCCTGGAGCTGTGGTCTGTGACACGGACCGGTGCTCTGTGGCACGGGCCGGTGCTCTGTGACATGGGCCGGTGCTCTGTGCGAGGGGTCCCAAAAGATCTGGGGAGACTCCAACCCGGGAGAGCTCAGGGATCTACGGGGTTCGGAGACTCCAGGTGGGACTCTGCCAGAGACAGAGACGCTTGGTCACAGGCTGGGTGAGCTCGGAGCACTCCCAGAAGCCAGTGAGACAGGACTGATTACGCATGATTTTCTCCGAGCGCGGTCTCCGAGTGCAAACGGAGGCTGGGGAGACTGGAGTGATTAAACGCTTTTCTCTGAAGCTCTCGGCTCATCTGAACCGGAGATTGGGAGGCCGCCATTGTCATTCCCGTCCTCCAGAACTCTACAGAAAGCGCGTTAAGGGAACAAAAGCTCCTGAAAGCAAACCTGAGAGGATTACTTAGCCCGGCCCCTGGTAAGGGCGGTGCAACTCCGCCTGGGGCAAAGACACCTGAGAATCACTACAACAGGCCCCTCCCCCAGAAGATCAAAGAAATCCAGCCAAGACCAAGTTCACTTAACAAGGAGAACAGAGGATTCTTATCTGGACAAAATGACAAGGCGGAAAAACTCACAACAAAAAAAAGAGCAGGAGACAGGACCGAAGGCTAGGGACCTAATCAATACAGACATTGGTAATATGCCAGATCTGGAATTCAGGATGACGATTCTCAAGGTTCTAGCCGGGCTTGAAAAAGGCATGGAAGATATTAGAGAAACCCTGTCAGGAGAAATAAAAGCCCTTTCTGGAGAAATAAAAGAAATAAAGTCTAATCAAGTTGAAATAAAAACAGCTATTAATGAGGTGCAATAAAAAATGGAGGCTCTTACTGCTAGGATAAATGAGGCAGAAGAAAGAATTAGTGATATAGAAGACCAAATGACAGAGAATAAAGAAGCTGAGCAAAAGAGAGACAAACAACTACTGGACCACGAGGGGAGAATTCGAGAGATAAGTGATGCCATAAGACGAAACAACATCAGAATAATTGGGATTCCAGAAGAAGAAGAAAGAGAAATATGAGCAGAAGGTATACTGGAGAGGATTATTGTAGAGAATTTCCCTAATATAGCAAGGGGAACAAGCATCAAAATCCAGGATGTGCAGAGAACACCCCTCAAAATCAATAGGAATCGGCCCACACCCCGCCATCTAATAGTAAAATTTACAAGTCTTAGCGACAAAGAGAAAATCCTGAAAGCAGCACGGGACAAGAAGTCTGTAACATACAATGGTAAAAATATTAGATTGGCAGCCAACTTATCCACAGAGACCTGGCAGGCCAGAAAGAACTGGCATGCTATATTCAGAGCACTAAACGAGAAAAACATGCAGCCAAGAATACTTTATCCAGCTAGGTTATCATTGAAAATAGAAGGAGAGATTAAAAGCTTCCAGGACAAACAAAAACTGAAAGAATTTGTAAACACCAAGCCATCTCTACAGGAAATATTGAAAGGGGTCCTCTAAGCAAAGAGAGACCCTAAAAGTATTAGACCAGAAAGGAACAGAGACAATATACAGTAACAATCACCTTACAGGCACTACGATGGCACTAAATTCATATCTCTCAATAGTTACCCTGAACGTAAATGGGCTAAATGCCCCAATCAAAAGACACAGGGTTTCAGAATGGATAAAAAAACAAAACCCATCAATATGCTGCCTACAAGAAACTCATTTTAGACCCAAAGACACCTCCAAATTGAAAGTGAGGGGGTGGAAAACAATTTACCATGCTAATGGACATCAGAAGAAAGCTGGGGTGGCAATCCTTAGATCAATTAGATTTTAAGCCAAAGACTATAATAAGAGATGAGGAAGGACACTATATCATACTCAAAGGGTCTGTCCAACAAGAAGATCTAACAATTTTATTTTTTTTTTAGATTTTATTTATTTATTAGTTAGAGAGAGAGAGAGAGAGAGCGAGCACAGGCAGACAGAGAGACAGGCAGAGGCAGAGGGAGGAGCAGGCTCCCTGCCGAGCAAGGAGCCCGATGTGGGACTCGATCCCAGGACGCTGGGATCATGACCTGAGCCGAAGGCAGCCGCTTAACCAACTGAGCCACCCAGGCGTCCGAGATCTAACAATTTTAAATATCTATGCCCCTAACATGGGAGCAGCCAACTATATAAACCAATTAATAACAAAATCAAAGAAACACATTGATAAGAATATAATAATAGTAGGAGACTTTAACACACCCCTCACTGAAATGGACAGATCATCCAAGCAAAAGATCAACAAGGAAATAAAGGTCTTAAATGACACACTGGACGAGATGGACATCACAGATATATTCAGAACATTCCATCCCAAAGCAACAGAATACACATTCTTCTCTAGTGCCCATGGAACATTCTCCAGAATAGATCACATCCTGGGTCATAAATCAGGTCTCAACGGGTATCAAAAGATTGGGATCATTCCCTGCATATTTTCAGACCACAATGCTTTGAAGCTAGAACTCAATCACAAGAGGAAATGTGGAAAGAGCACAAATACATGGAGGCTCAACAGCATCCTTCTAAAAAATGAATGGGTCAACCAGGAAATTAAAGAAGAATTGAAAAAAACCATGGAAACAAATGATAATGAAAACACAACGGTCCAAAATCTGTGGGACACAGCAAAGGCAGTCCTGAGAGGAAAATATATAGCGATACAAGCCTATCTCAAGAAACAGGAAAGGTCTCAAATATACAACCTAACCCTACACCTTAAGGAGCTCGAGAAAGAACAACAAAGAAAGCCTAAACCCAGCAGGAGAAGAGAAATAATAAAGATCAAAGCAGAAATCAATGAAATAGAAACCAAAAAAACAATAGAACAAATCAATGAAACTAGGAGCTGGTTCTTTGAAAGAATTAATAAGATTGATGAACCCCTGGCCAGACTTATCCAAAAGAAAAGAGAAAGGACCCAAGTAAATAAAATCATGAATGAAAGAGGAGAGATCACAACCAACACCAAAAAAATACAAACAATCATAAGAACATATTATGAACAACTCTATGCCAACAAATTCGACAATCTGGAAGAAATGGATGCTTTCCTAGAGACATATAAACTGCCAAAACTGAACCAGGAAGAAATAGAAAACCTGAATAGGCCCATCACCTATCACCCACCCATCACCTAAGGAGATTGAAACAGTCATCAAAAATCTCCCAACAAACAAAAGCCCAGGGCCAGATGGCTTCCCAGGGGAATTCTACCAATCATTTAAAGAAGAATTAATTCCTATTCTCCTGAAACTGTTCAAAAAATTGAAATGGAAGGAAAACTTCCAAACTCATTTTATGAGGCCAGCATCACCTTGATCCCCAAACCAGACAAGGATCCTATCAAAAAAGAGAATTACAGACCAATATCCTTGATGAACACAGATGTGGAAATTCTCACCAAAATACTAGCCAATAGGATCCAACAGTACATTAAAAGGATTATTCACCACGACCAAGTGGGATTTATTCCAGGGCAGCAGGGTTGGTTCAACATCCGCAAATCAATCAATGTGATACAGTACATTAACAAAAGAAAGAACAAGAACCATATGATACTCTCAATAGATGCTGAAAAAGCATTTGACAAAGTGCAACATCCCTTCCTAATCAAAACTCTTCAAAGTGTAGGGATAGAAGGCACATACCTCAATATTATCAAAGCCATCTATGAAAAACACATTGCAAGTATCATTCTCAATGGAGAAAAACTGAGAACTTTTCCGTTAAGGTCAGGAACATGGCAGGGATGTCCGCTATCACCACTGCTATTCAACATAGTACTAGAAGTCCTAGCCTCAGCAATCAGACAACAAAAAGAAATTAAAGGCATCAAAATCGGCCAAGAAGAAGTCAAACTATCGCTCTTTGCAGATGATATGATACTATATGTGGAAAACCCAAAAGGCTCCACTCCAAAACTGCTAGAGCTTGTACAGGAATTCAGTAA